>JAAOAM010000058.1:0-276235 GCA_013396015.1 Fusarium mexicanum | reverse complement strand
ATATATACAGAGCTTATAACTTATTAAAAGAAATATATATATATTAAGTATAACTAATTAAAGTCTTAAGCTAAGTAGTTTAGCTAATATATAAAGTAAGTACTTTAAGTACCTTTAACACTCCTGTCCTACGTTTTATATATATCTTACAGTCTTGTGCTTAATAGTCTTGTGCTTAACTAAGCTGGCTTGGTTAGTCTCCCCCCCGGCTTGAACCAACGGGCAGTCTTTTACCCTTATTCTAGCCTTTTACTGCCTACTCAAAGAGTGGGGCTTCTATTATCAGATCTACAGATCGTAACTCATAGCGTCATACATATATCTGACGCATCTCTGACAACTTCATAACTCTTTGCTCTTCTTTCCAAGATGGATAAATCGTGGCACCAGGCAATATTTTCTTCGCGGACTTTTCACAATCGGAGAACTCGCAAATTTACACCACAGTCTTCCAGCCCCTCAAGCATTACAAGGGCCATTGGCTTGTACCAACTACAATGCCCTAAAGCTCACTCCTTGGCACGTATCTCTCAATACAATCTCGATCCAGTTAAAGATAAAAGGGATGTAAAACATAAACGTCACCCCGCGAATTCGCCCCGATTTGACATTCACCGGTTTACCGATAAGGATGATGGGTTGGAGGGCGACATATTTCTTCCTGACGTGTTGGATGCTTCTTTTATCATGGCCGGAAGTCGGAAGAAAATCCAAGAGATCTTGGATCGGGCAAATATTCCAGGGAATTCAGATTGTGATGCTGAAAGCGTTGCACATAGCCCTGGTGAAAGGTCAGCGGTTGACTCTGACACCGATGATCAGCAACAAGAGACCTACCCCGACCAGCGACCATCTGAGGTTTCAGGAGATGAAAACGATCGCCCGAAAGAATGCTATGACCACAAGACCACTGAAGAGTTGAGGTCTGACAATTTTGAGAAGAATACTTTCAGACAACCAAAGTTCTGGCTTTCATGGAGAGGAAAGGTACTTGTAAAGCCTGAATCAGGTGTAGTCCCAGAGCATCATTCACCACTTGATGCAATGCAATCTGGCATCGGTTATATTGTCTTTACTGGAAACAAGTACCAAAAGTTCAAGGGTACCATCACCTGTGATATTCTTGGTTGGGATAATGTTGCAATAACCGGTTGGAAACAGTGAACCCCTATCTGTGGAAGGCTCGAACTCTTTCAAGGCATAGACCATACTCCTTCTATCAATAGTACCTTATGGGTGATATCCCTACTTGATTCTTTTGCGCCTCTGTCACTGCAACACTTGCATATGATTATCACACGATCTTATGGAGACAGAGTTTGAGCTTCGCTTCTCTGTTGTCCAGACAGATTAAGCTCGACAAGATCATGGCTTACGTCAGGATCATAGAAGATCAACCAACCGCAACACAGCAAGTGAACATGCAGCAGCATTTGAGTTATAGTGGACTTTATGATATTCATTTCAGCCGATAGCCATTATAGCCATAATACTATAACAACTTGAGTCAACCTGACCCGGCAGCTGACTCTTCAGCGGCCGGAGAGAACAGATCTAATGCCCGGAGCACAAGCAGGAATACGGAACCCGTACCGCGATGCAAGCTAGTACCCTGCGGAAGTGTACCATCCAATCCTGCGACATTCGAAAGGCATTTTGAACGCTCTAACTCGGGCTTTGATGAGCATTCACTGAAGTCTTCGTTACGTTGCAAGTGCATCTCATTAGCACGCATTGACCAGCCTGATGGGGGAAAAGGGAGCTGCATAGATAGAGGCCTCACTCCTCAGCCAACCTCCAATCTTCCGTCAGAAGCCGGAAGCCCGGAGAGAAGCGGATGATTTGTAAACATGAGAGGAACCAGCCCCATTTCATAGAGTGACATCATGCAACTTACCAAGCAAGTAATAGCTTCCATTTACGGCGCTGGTGTTTTTGTGTGAACACTTGCAGGAATTAGTATCATAGACGAAAACCATGGTATACTGTGTAGTACCTCTCCCTGGCTGGTAGTGGACTTGAAGATCAGGACCGTCGACTGACAACCCAACCAGAGCGCTTCTGTCTGTACATGTGACCATGGCGACCAGCAGAGCGAGGGGTAAGCATATTGTCCTCCTAGCTTCAATTATCATGAATCATTAGACTGGAGGCTGTGGAACTCTATCATACTTCTCACGTTACACGGCTCCGTTGTCACTTGAATGATCCGCCGGAGTGCGGAAACCACAGATGGTATAAGACTAGCGGAGATAACTGGGAACATACTGTGAGCATGGCAACAAGGTTAAACTTATTGGAGATAGCTAGGTTGAAGTATGGATCATTAAAGCGAACTTGAAGCATCTCCGGATCGAAAGGGGACTCTCAATCGTAGAAAGTACAGGAATCGGTGACCCTTCGCAAAGTCTGCTGTATCAAATGGAGTAGAGAACACTCATTGAGAGCTTACACTGCATGCGCCTGAGTATCTAACAGTCAATAGTCTGAGTTTGTGGCAAGATATCACTAAGCGATATGTCTTGACCAAGTCTATGAACTCAAGTCAACCAAACCTAGACCTTGAATTAAGGCAGGTATAAATCAATACGAGGATTCAGCTGTTTCACATCTCACGTGATGTCATTATCTGACCAAATCAGGATCAAGCTTCCATTTTGAGGTGTAGCTGGTCCCCAAGAAAGTCCCCGACGACAGCTAAAAATACCCCAAACGAGACTATTGAATGTTGTGCATACAGAAATGGACAGGTCATCACACCCTGAAATATCAAGATGGGGAGCCCAACCATTTCGTTTCCTGCTCTGAGTGGCATGAGCAGCGAATCGCAAACCCTCATACGCTCTGTTGGTGGACAAATGAGGCAATACGTCTCTGAAGCATCGCAATTCTCACCAGTAGCGCGAGACTTAGGAGTTGGTTGTTTTTAGCAATGACTAGAGGTCACGAAATGCCAGTTATGACTGTGAGCCGTGCATTCATGTATAAAACCCGACACGAGCTTCTAGGCGGGCACCAATGGCTGTCAGTCCCAAATAATATTCTCCTGGTGCACAATAGAAATACCACGATCAAGTTTGCATGAGGGGCCTGCATGATTACACCTACATATAGTGTTGGTGACGGGGCATTTCGGTGTTGGCTTGGCTCAGTCCACCCATGCTCTCTAGAATCGGCCAGAGCTGAATGGGTCGATGAAAATACCAAGCCAGGCTAAGCTGAAAGACTTGTGTTGCCTCGATACGAATGTAAGAAAGTGTTGATGGAGATATTTCACTCAGTCATGGCCGATTCAAGATGACACTGTGACCATGTCAGCGTACCAAACTAGCTCTCAGACTGCCAGATACCTGGAAAATCTCGCTTGACAGCTCCAGGGAAAGACACATTAGAGTCAAGAACAACCATAAATCTTAGCTTAGATTTGATGCTAGTACGGAATTGAGTTTGGACCTGGCCGTTACGAGTGCCTCAACGTTGAGGCTGGTTGGGCTTGATACCCACATTCCTGAGCATGCAACACCCGCAACGTCTTGATTGGGGATGACCAACTTGGCCAGACCAATTTCGTCCTACACAAGACTCGCATAATGAGTAGCATCTTGTGTTGTGTCACGCTTATAGCATTATCTCCGGAGGACTCGGCTGTGAGATCTGGAAAAGGTACAGCAGCAGCAACCAGCAAAGCTCTTCGTTCTGTTCCTATTCGACAGTCAATGAATACGATCTTTCCCCGGAATCATTGTTTCACATCAACCGGGGTATTCCATCCAAAGCTGAACTATGGCTGTCTGGACACGGAGAGTTCATTTGTCCGAACCGCACCTGAAGACCAATCGGCCATAGTAACCCCATCAGGAATCCCAGCATCTGTTGGTGAGATTTAAACTTGGCTGTTTCAATATTCAGCTTCAGGGGAATTGACCCGAACTTTGGCTCTCTGCCTCTGCATGAAGACACCACATTCGAGAGTGCATGCATGATACGAGAAGACACGAATTTCTGTTGGTAAGCAAGCCACCACTTGAAACCCGACGACAATGACAACATCATTCTGCAATACCGCCATGTGGCAGAATTTTCCAGAGCATCAACTCCGTCCCAACCAAAAGAAACAGCCATGTCGGGCTCGAAGCGTAATGCACTTGTAGAAGCCAATCGCATCTAAGAATCAAGGCGGAAGTTCTGACCCGATAGGTTAGCTATCTATTCTTTTTGAGACTGAGAGCCAAGGCATCAAGACACATGCCTGTCGAATACTTTCCAAGTGACTGTAGGTGGGCATGTCCCCATGAGCTCAACGAGGATCTCACACGGCCCCAGCCGATGCATTCACAGCGGAGTTCAATACGTTCATCGACACCAATTGCAGAGTCGTATGATCTGTCCCCCGGGGTGCAAGAAGACTTCTGATGTTAAATGAAGGTGCTAAAAATACTTAGTCGAAAATCCTCTAAATCTATACTAAATTATAGCTAAGTCTACCTAAGGCTTTTTGTCACACAGGATAAAGGTCCCAAGTTTTATTGCATCCCCTTGCCGTCTCAACACATCCAGCGACGAGGAAGAACATTAAAGCTCGCCGTTGCCCCCTCGAGATCTATTCTCTTCCTTCCTCCTCCACCTTTCACTTTCTCAACTCTACTGCTTTATCTGTCTCTTCACTCTTTAGAGAGACTTTACAACCTATTTCACAACCTTTTCTTCACTGCAGCACAGCCCTGCCAACCATCTGCTAAGATGAAGCTGTCTGTTATTACCCTCTTGGCTCTGAGCTCAGGTGCTGTCTCTGCTCCTGTTGCCGAGCCTGGCAAGGAAGTCTACTGCCATGACTACAAGCCCGTCAAGGGCTGGGGAGAACATGGCGGGCCTGGAAAGCCCAAGCCATATGAACCCAGCTGTGGAGTAAAGAAGCCGAAGCCTCATAAGCCCTGGGAGAATTATCCCCGCCAGCCTGAGAAGCCGCACTACGCTCCCAAGCCTCACAAACCGGAGCCTTATTATCCAGCCCCCAAACCTAAGCCGGAGCCCCACTACCTGCCAAAGCCTCACTATCCTCCTCCCAAGCTTCACAAGCCTGACCACCCTGGAAAGCCTGACTATCCCAAGCCAGGAAAGCCAGATCATCCAAGCAAGCCCCACAAGCCTTGGGAGAACAAACCGGACCAGCCTGGGAAGCCTCATTATCTGCCTCCTGAGCATCCTAAGCCGGAACCTCACTATCCTCCTCCTAAGCCGCACAAGCCTGAACCTCATTACCCACCCAAACCTCAAAAACCTGATCACCCAGGCAAGGCTAACCATCCGGGCAAGCCTGATCATCCAGGAAAGCCTGACTATCCAGGGCCGGGTAAACCTGACTATCCTGAGCCTGGCAAACCTGATCACCCGGGTAAGCCAGACGGTCCAGGCAAACCAAATGGTCCAGACAAGCATGACGGTCCTGGCAAGCCTGATAGTCCTGGTAAACCAGAATATCCTGAACCAGGCAAGCCAGATGGCCCAGGTAAACCATCTGGACGAGACAAGCCTTCTACCTAGGTCAGCAACTCATGGCCACTATCTCACGCTTCAACAAAAGCTTACCTCGATCACGCTCGATGTAAAATCGCACTTACGACTGGCCTCAGGTCTGGGATCAGTGGGCCAGAGGACTTGCGACTTATGTGCTAGGGCGATAAGGACGGTATTTGGGGAATATTCACGCATGGCAATCAACACTCGTTTATTCAGTTATCACACACATCTCACCTAGAGACCCTCTGCTTTTACCTTTTGAATTATGGTTTCTGCTGGGAAATTCTTTGACATCTGTCGTTGACTGGTTTTTCTCTTCTCATATTCTCTTTAGTCGTGTTATTCAATACTTAGGCTAAGACAGTGGAAGGCGAACACGACCTGACACTGCATCCTATCATTTATATCAAACATTTCCTTCTCTCAAATTTAATTTCTGTGGCTGTGTTATATTCTTTTGAAATTCCTGATCCATCGTCCCCGCTCGTATCAATTGCTATTAACTACACGCTACAAATGCCTGATATATAGTTCAGTTCCGAGCCAAGTTCCGGAACCGGACCCCCAATTCCGATTATCCGTCATCAAGCGGGGTCGAGCAGTCTATCTCCCCATACGAACCTCCTTATTTGTGACAAGTACACAAGTTTTACACATCATTGTTTAAGCTCATAAAATGACTGTTCATGGTAGCCCTGATGACTCATGGCACGGGGTCATCACTCCGGATGGCCCATTCCAGCCCGAGAAGGATCGCTACCATTTATACATCGGACTCTTCTGCCCTTTCGCTCACCGAGCAAATCTTGTCCGGCATCTCAAAGGTCTCCAAGACATCATCGGTCTATCTGTCGTGAAGCCCTACCCCAAGGGCGATGATAAGGGATGGCCAGGTTGGCAGTTTCCGAGTTCTCCTGATGATCTCTATGATGGGGCTACCGAAGATCACCTCTTCAAATCAAAGTATATGCACGAGGTTTACTTTAAAGATGACCCTGATTACAAGGGCCGGTACAGTGTACCTGTTCTCTGGGATAAGAAGGAGAATCGAATAGTCAATAATGAGAGCCACGAATTGCTTCGTTGGTTGCCGACAGCCTTCAATTCCATACTTGACTCGAACAGCCCCGGGCGAGACCTTGACCTCTATCCTGAGAACTTGAGATCGACCATTGACGATATCAATGTTTGGATGCAGAGAGACCTCAACAGTGGCGTCTACAAAGCCGGATTCGCAACGACCCAGGAGGACTACAACAACAATGTACCAACAGTCTTCGCGGCACTTAACAAGCTCGAGGCACTGATTCACAAGAATGGAGGCACATATGTCCTCGGCAAGCAGCTCACCGAAGTTGACATACGTGCGTATGCCACCGTCGTCAGATTTGATGTTGTCTATGTTGGTCACTTCAAATGCGATCTCGGGACCATTCGCGCCAACTACCCAGTCATTCATGAGTGGCTCAAGAACCTCTACTGGAATGTCCCGGGTTTCAAAGAGACGACAGACTTCAGGCATATTAAAGAAAACGTAAGTCCATGACTCGTTTGTCTGAGTGGGACTAACCTTGGTTCAGTATACAAAAAGTCATTACAAGATCAATCCTCTTGCTATTACACCTCTTGGTCCCTTTCCATATATGGAGGAGAGCGTCGACTTGGACTTTGGCAAGCTGAAGCCAGGAGTGATTCGTCACCCGGCTGTGCTTGAGCGTCAGAAGGAGCTGTACGATTCGGAATTTGGCCAAAGGCTCTAGTAACCACAAAGATTCTACTCCTCCAGAAACATATGATGCGTCAGGTTCGCCATTGAGTATTTCGCGCATGATCACCAAACTGGCCATCCCATTACCCTAATCCGCATTTTTTCCATACATACATCATTCTTGAACTGAAGTTTTGAGGCCTATTATTCCAGATTACTCAAGGCTGCCCCGTGTTTCCTTGATTCAATTCCATGCCTGTAGCAGACTGTAGCCACGTATTCCAGTCAATGTCAGTATCAATATCCATATTTATATCGATGTCTCCAATCCCGTTGCCACTCTGATCCATGTCTGTCCAAAGCCACGACGCAACATCTGCATCTCCAGGCTGGCCATCGACCCATGTTTGAGGTAGCATGTTCATCTCTGTTGGCAATATATCACCAGCTACGCCCATCTGGAGACCAGGGTGATATGAAGCAAAGTCGAACGAGGGGTTTGCCCACTGAGTGGCATTGTTACCCATGGCCGGATTAGCTAGAGATTGTGTCGTGTTGCTATCATTGGTTTGAGTTACAGGTTGCTCGGAAGTGCCATAGGTAGTCTTGCCGACAGCAGAGCGCCAATGCTCAAGAAATCGCAGTTGCGAATTTACTTTCTGTGATGATTCCGGGCTGACAGGAACAGGAAGTGAGCGATCAGCCTGCTCCAATTTCTCGATCATAGCTGGGTTGTTCCGAATTTGCGCCAGCTGCTCGTCCCGATGACTTCTCGCTTTGGCCATCAAGCGACGCAGTGGAATCCACATACGCGCATTCTTGGTCATGTTGTGCTGCGACGGTATCAGCCAGACGCTGTGCAGAGCCACCCATGCCCGCTCGACAGTTGGCGACCACTGTCGTCTGGATATCTCAATCAGAAGCCATACAATGGCATACCAGTGAGTATACGTCTGGTAGATCCATCGCCACTGGCGGCATTTCGTCTCAGAATTGAGCGCATGGTTATGCTCTGCGACCTCAATAGCGGCGATGAGCAGTTTGTCTCGCATCTCATCCGAGAACCGCTCATTAGGTGACGCAAAAAGGGACGGAAGATACACTAAGAGTGTTAGCTTGGAAAGCACAAGCCGCGCGCACACAATCCCGACCCAGTTGGCTATATCCTCTGGATGTGCGGAGCGGAAAAGGTAGCCATTCTCGAGCTTTTCTTGGATACCGTCGAGCAGCTTAGTTTGCTCCTCGAGGGTCGGCCCAGATGAGTGAATACTCGATGCCATCAACTGCCTCGAAACTTGAGCTAGTTCACACATTGAGAGTGCGAAGGACATGTCTGTAACGCCTTTGCGCTCCGGAGGAGTCTCCTTCGTTTCGGGCTCAATGTCCAAAGTGTTGACGTTGAGAGGTATCTTGGTATCGAAGCTGTCTTGTGTAATTGAGAACTCGGTCCCCTGATCTTCAGAAGCACGAATGTCAACTGTAATGATCATCCACCACAGGCGACGTCGCTGCTCAACTTCAAACGGTGATAGATGCTGGAACCTTGAACCGTCTCGATGGAGGCCAACAGCGTGAGCCATACGAATCATCAAACCAGTCATCATCCAAACGTAAACAGGGCTATCGTACCGCCTCGCGAGAGATAGGAAGATGACCAAGGCCTGAACAAGGACAATGTCAGGGTTGTTGAGGAAGTCTGCTCGTGCCAAGGCCTGTTCAAGGCCTCGACGGAACTTCATATTGAGCTCCGTTTTCGTAGACCCAAAATTGGCTAGCACATCGTCGTCTTCCATGGACGTGATGGCCGCGTAGTAGATGGAAAAGAGCAGAGCCTGGTGCTTGAGAGATACCTTGGCCGCTGTCCCATGTGAAGGACGGACCATCTTTCTGATGCTCGGCATATGCACAATATGCATGATGAGGTTAATGTTCTCATCGAACACGTCCAGTAGGAAGGGGATCTGTGATGGTAACGGGCTGAAGTCCTGTTCGCTAGGCGATGCAGGAGCCTGGCTGTTTCGAAACAAGAAAGCATGCCGCTCCGAGGGTTCTCGGTAGAGTTCTTGAGTTGAGGGAGTGCTGACCGGAAAGTCTTCATCTTCGGAAGATTCATCATCATCTGCCATCCTACGAGTGTCCATCTTCAACCCATCGAGCTGCAGGCAGTCAGAAAGATGAACAGCAAGAAGCAAGGCTGGAGTGGACATACCTCATCACTAATGCGAGACCAGAAGCCACTAGCTACATACTTCTCTCTATTCTTGTCCTTGATCACCATTCTCCCAAAATGTTTCTGCACGTCAGAGGCCGTCGATGTTGAGGACGGACTAGCTGCATCCTTCACAGCATCTTGCGGCGACGGGGCATCAGAAGACGCACCCCTACTGGCAGCAGCATTAGCCACCTCAAGCTGTCCACTCAACTCCTTGACTAAATTCTCCAGCGTCCGCAGTCTGTTCATAACCTGATCAGTGCCAGAGCTGCCACCACCCTGTCCTGCAGCACTCTGTCCATTATCGGCGATGCGCTCCAAGCGCCTTGCCCATCTTGGCGGGCGGTCATTGGAGGGCACGACGCAGGGGATATTAGCCTTGCGACAGTTTGAACATGGCGACAGCTTGTCGCAGCGCACTTTACGACTACGACACACGACGCAGCTGCGGAGCTTGGCTGTGGAGGCGTTCCTCGCGTTTTTCTCGGGCGCGGAGGCCGAATCTGACGCGAGAGGGGTTGGGATAGCGGGGGAGGGCGTCATTCGTGATGAACAGCGATAAAGTGATCAGCAAAGATGAGAGTCTCGCGCTCGCACAGCGTGATCTGGAAATAGTTTGATACCTTGTCGCGATAGAGGTTTACCTCTTTCTTCGCGGGAAACGTGCATTACTTCGGGTGAACTATCGTGGTAGATGCACTGATTCCAACCCACACTATCATGTACCATCAATCACTACCTCATCACTAGTTTCGGCCAGTTGGGGATTCTAGATAGGGGCATCTCCTCTTAGTACTAAACCTCACCCAAGTAATCCTTTACTATTGACCCTGTATTCAGCTGTCAAAATATGTATATGATCGATGGCCATCGTTCACTCTGATCCCAAAGCAGGACTGATAAGTAGCTACGATACCCAGCGTTAAAGTCTTGATGGGTTATCTGGAGGACAAGATAAGCGCTAAAGCATTTTGGGACAGCTGTACCATTCTCCCCATCACGGATGCCTTAGGGTAATACTCTTATGAATAAGACAGCAAGAGTTCATCCAAGATGGGCACAGGAATAATTATTTGATGTTCAGATGATTATTATTTGTATCATGTAAGAACTGGATCGTACGAGCTAACTAATTTATTCGTTCACGCTGAGTTCCCAAGCAATATCATACGCCTTCTAAATGGATCTTATCCCGTTGAACCGCTCAGTAAGTGATGGATGCGATCTTGTTCACATACCCAGCATGTGTGTTTATCAGCAGGTTCCCTGTCAGCCATTTCCCAGCATCCTCTCTTGAAATGGTGTATCCGATCTCCAAGGACTCTGTCCCATTCTTGGGGTCTTCAACGCCCACGCGCACTGGCGTTTCGCTCTCACCATCCACCAACAAACTGCCCCGCACGATGGTGAAGTCTTCACCACTGTCGGCCAACTTGGTCTCCATGATCTTTTTGTCTTCGTGGGGAACCTTCAAGGCAATCGCATAAACAGGGTAGAGCAGAAGGGGATAATCGCGACCAAAGTCGGACATGCCAGTGGTACTAAAGGCAGTGATGTGAGGTCTTCCTACTGCACCCTCTGCACGTATTTGGGCGAGAGCATCAAGAAGGACCGCAATGCCGATCCGACAACAGTTGGGATCATCAATCGTCATTTTGTAAATGATGGGCTTTCCCCCAATCGTAGAGACAATTGCATCGACGATTGAGCCATCGTCCGTCTTTAAACAAGAAGCCACTGCCTCGATATCGTGGGCATTGCCTTCAACAATTCGTAGATTGGAATGAGTTTTTGGTGAGACGTGCGCCTCAAGTTTTGATGGGATTCGGCACAGAGCGATGCAATTATGCCCTGCAGCCAGTGAATGTTTCAGCGCTGAGAGGCCTACGCCTGTGCTAGCGCCGAAGAAAGCGACTGTCTTTGGTGAGGACATGGTTGTGCGGTTGAGGCCTGGAGGATCTGAAAAAGTAGAAAAGAGTTATTTCACCAAGGCCACTGTCTTAGCTAAAATATTTGTTGTTGTAGTCTATTGTCTATTGTCAATTGTCGAGGCCGCGACCCTTCTTTTGTAGAGTTTGCTTGAGGCCGACAGTTGACCGAAAGCAAACAAGCCTGTAAACGACCGCTAGAATCTCGCTCTTTTTTCGCGTCCTTCGCGTGGCTGCCTGACCAAGCAAGCAGAACAAGCAGGTCAAACTCACACTTCAACCACAATATCACCTTTATCATACCGAGTTGCCAATTCCAAATTTAGGTATTGAAGTATGATCCCCAATATGTCGAAGTTACGTGAATTATCCTGTCTTGTTGTCAATGAAGGCCGGCACACAACCCCCGAGTGTCGAGCTGGCTAATAACGCAAGAGATCGGGTGGCCTTGAAAATGCATCTATTGGTTACATCCAGCATACGCAGTCACCGTCTTACTGGACGCCACCCGCATCAAGGCAAGTACCTAAGGCAGCGGCTTAGACAGGCAAGCGTCGCGAGCATTGCGGCTGAGACTTGGTGCCTTGATCATCACGATTTGGGCTGGAACCTGCAAACTAAATTAGAAGCCGAGTAATACTGCGAAAGGAAGAAGCGACTCAGTTTCGCTAGACCGCCATGGCGACGCAAACGCCGCCTTCAAGCTATACAAATGCGCAGAGTCTCTGGGATCAAGCATTCAACTCCCTCGGTGCAGATCTCAAGACATCACTCGGCCAGGCTGCGACGCATAAGCGCGACATTCTAGCCGCCGCTCTGGAAGCAGCGGAGAACCGTAAAGCCACTAGTCTCCGCAAACGCTGGAAGTTCAAGCGCTCAAATGGAGAAGTCGTCATTATCCGAGATGTTCTCGAAAAGATCGCTAAATGGATCGATTCCTTCAAAGCCGTTGGCGATGCGGCAGTGCAGTTTGATGCCAGTAACGCTTCGCTACCCTGGGCCGCTGTTAGACTGCTCCTTCAAGTGACAGTCAACGATGTCCAGCAGTACGGGACCATGGTTCAGGCCCTCGAGGTGGTGTCTCGGGTCATTGCGCGATACAAGGAGTTTGAGAATCTGCATCTTGGCCGAGGTCAATCCGCTGAGGCTGCGCTTGAAACAGCCCTCACGGTTCTCTATACAGAAGTCTTGACATATCTGGCACAAACTATTGCCTTCTTTTCACAATCAACTGCATGCATGTTTGCAACCCCACTGAGAAAGGCATTCACTGACCAGAGCAGTCCGACTCGCCAAGAGTGTCTTTTGGACAGGTGATGATGGGATAAAAAACATCTTATCCCGAGAGGACGAGGTTCTCAAACTAGCTAAGCTTCAGGATACTTCAGATCTACGCTTTATCCAGAAGACAGTTCTTCGCCTCAGAGATCAAATCAACTGTAACACCAAGCGTGTCGAAGAGGACGATTATATAAAGATGATATCCTGGATGTCCACGTCGCCATTCTCAATCCACCACGAGACCATATCTGAGTCAAGAACGCCAAACTTCGGCCAGTGGCTTCTACAGCATGAGGCTTACAGACACTGGTGCGAGTCCAGCTCTTCATCCACACTCTGGATCCATGGAATCACGGGTTCAGGCAAGACCAATCTTTTCTCGGTGATAGTCGATTCATTGAGAGCAACCTGGGATTCGCAGCCAGAATCGACACCCTTTGCATACTTTTACTGTCTCGAAAGCGAGTCAGAACCGGAGAGATCATCAGCAGACGGGATCCTCCGTAGCATTCTGCGCCAACTCGCGATTACAGAAACCCAAAGTGATGTTCGTGACTTTTTCTACTCAGACTTCCAGCGCCGCTCGAGGTCAGCTCTCCTTCAGGGACTAGACCTTCCTAAGTTGAGTAGGAAGGAGTGTGTTGATCGCATCGTTCAAGTTGCCAATGAAGACCCCATTACAATATTACTCGATGGCGTCGAGCAGGTTGAAGATGAGAGTTGTGATGCTCTCTTGCAGTCTTTATATGACATCATATCAAAGGCTGAGAACGTCGTTAAGGTGTTAGTCACAAGCAGGAATAGTCTTGATATCCTCTCGTCACTACCGACTACGAAGGAGGTTATTGTGACGGCTGACCATGTTCACGACGATATGGCTAAGTTGATTACTCAGAGGATTGACGACGCCAAACTCATCAGTGGAAGACTCTCTTCGGATAGAAGAAGCTGTTTGATAAAGGAGCTGCTAGAGGGCGCAGGCGAAATGTAGGCTCCCTCTTCCTTCACCTTCCAATTATTTTCTTAACCAAGTGGCCATATCTAGGTTTCTATGGGTTCATCGGCAAATACAGCAGCTTCGCAAGGTCAAGAACGAACATGATTTGCTTCCGGCTCTGCGGTCCAACATTCTATCTGATCTCGACAAGCTTTACGAAAACGACCTTGAACAAATCTTGCAATCAGGAGAAAAATCGCGCCAACTCGCCGTTCATACATTCTCCTGGCTGCTATACATGAAAGCGCCATTGACCCCTGAGGCGTTGTTGGCAGCTATCACTGCCTCAAGCACAGGGGATGTCCCTTGCACGGCGGCTGACATATCTGTTGTATGCTCGAACTTGGTGGTCATAGACCTCCATCGCCAAGTTGTCCGACTCGCTCATCATTCAGTCAGAGAGTTTATCCTCCGTAGTAAACAGTCTTTGTTCTCCGCTCCCATAGCTCACAGTTTGCTGGCATCGACCTGCATGAAGGTCAGCGCCCGTGGTGCGCCTAGCAATGGAAGCCTGGAACAACAGGTTCAAGGCTTCTTCTTGTATGCCGCGACGCACTGGGCAGGCCACTTTGAGAGCTCAAGGGTTGTCAAGAAGGAGGACAAGCTATTTCAAGAAATGATCTCATTCGTCTTTGAGGATGAGGACTATGATGTCAGCCTTTCCTTCGAAGCCTGGCTAGATACTGCGAAGGAGATTGCACAACTGCTGCCGAGGGATCACCCAATGAAGCCGGCTCTTGATGCCGTGTCAAACGTAACATCGTCTCCTCTCTTCCTAGCAGCTGTCTTTGGTATAGACGGCCTGCTGACTCTTATGGCAGAGTCGGAGAATGATATAGACTGGGACCAACGGAACGACCTTGGGCACACGGCACTCTACCTCGCCGTTGCGACTGGACATCTCTCCACTGTGACCGCTCTGATCGGGAGGGGTGCAGAGCTGAACGTCGAATGTGGTGCATATGGAAGTCCGTTGCATGTTGCGTGTTTCAGAGGATATCAAGACATCGTAGAGAAGCTGCTTGAACACGGTGCGTCTTCAAAGTGTGGTTCGAAGTTTCAGAGTGCCATCCAAGCTGCATCTCAAGGAGGGCATGAAGATATTGTGCTCTCTCTCATTGGGCACGATGCCATTATTAACTCTGAGGATGACTACGAGCAAGCCATACAGGTGGCAACAGAGTATGGCTTCATCAAGGTCATCGACCAACTACAAAAGCCAGAGTTCAAGCGCTTCGCCGACAAGGACACACCAGACAAACACAAAATAAGGTTAGTCAAGGCCACCAAAGCTGGTCAGCTATTTGTGCTACAGCGCCAGCTTTCCAAATCATCACCAGGAGCGACAAACACATTCCCAAGAGACGCAGTTGCAATCGCGGCTCTCTTTGGCCATACAGACATCGTCAAATATCTTTTGGAACAAGGACTTGATATTGAAGCCGAAGGTCAGTTCGGTACGCCACTCCGTTCGGCTTGCTTGAGGAACCATAAATCCACAGTCGAAGAGCTACTCCAGCGCGGTGCCAAGGTCAACACAGAAGAACGGAAAGGCAGTCCCCTTTATGTCGCCGCTGTGAAAGGCCACGTTGATATTGTCAGGATACTGCTGAACGAAGGTGCAGATGTTCACCAGAAAACGGGGCCTTCTGGTACTGCGTTACAGGCGGCAGCGTATTACGGACACAGAAAGGTTGTCGAGATGCTTCTTGATGCCGGTGCAGATGTCCACGCTGAAGGTTCATCTCCAGATGCGTTCCATGCCGCTGCTGAGGGTGGTCACCAGAGCATCATTATGTTCTTTCTGGAACGAGGCTACAGGTTCCTCTACGAGCCGCCGAGTCCCAAGTACAAGAGAGCTCGGCCCTCGCCATACAGGCCACTTTATCGGGAGGCTTCTCCTGGAAGACATAAGCATCCTCGCTCCAAACTGTGGCCAGAACTTTACAAGCAGACAACTGGCACGACCGAATCTGTCGTTGATGGAGATGCTCGTGACAACATCACCCGAGTCGAGCATGATGATGAAATGGATATATCCGCTATTGATCAAGGAAAGCATCTCCGTAACGATGGAATTATGCAAGACGAGCCCCTGAAGAGCCGCCCTCTGGAAGTTAGTGCTGCTAGAGGAAATGACGCAGTTATCAAGATACTACTAGAGCAAAAAGAAACTTTAGGATTCAGGGAGTATGAGGTTGTTACTGCTCTCAAGGCAGCTGCGTCCAATGGACACTTGAACACCGTTCGGATGCTGCTCGATCATGCCCTGAAAATGAAAGTTCACTTCATTGAACGCATCTATGCAACTTTGGAGAACATACCAGAAGGGCGTCACGATATGTTGCAGCTTACTCTCGCGAAAGCCGCTGAGAGTGGCTGTACGGAGGAACAGATTGATCAGCTGAGGCTGAAACTTCCACCAGGAGAAGAAAAGTACAAAGTCGCGGTCATTGAGCAACAAGCTCTGAAGGCAGATCTTCTGGCATGCTGTATCTCCGGAAATGTAGCTGTTTTGGAGGCCATCATGAGTTGCAAACACCAACCGCTACTGCAAGCCAACGACCTCCTGGAATGTCTACCGAAAGCTGCAGAGAGGGGCCGCCTCTCGGTAATCAAGAGCTTGTTCAAGCTTAGTTCTGATGTGCAAGGCGCCGCCATTCCTGACGACACACTGGTATGCGCTGCTGGAAAAGATCTTGAGATTTTGAAGTTTCTCCTCTCTCAAAAGATCGATGTGTCTCCTTCCGAACTCCTCCTGAGCCGATTGGTCTATGCTGCTTGTAGCAAGGGACAGTCTGGAATCATCGAGTATCTCGTATCCGACTTCGGTGTCGATATCAATGCCAACATTCCTGAAGACGAGAAGCCCAGGCGTCGTAGACGTATCAGGCAGTCTATCCACGCCAGCCTTATGAATGCTCCTCTAACTACCACTGATCAAGCAGATGGTTCGAAATCGACTGACGACCGTCGTCTTTTAAGTCCTTTACAGGTCTGCCTGAGCGCTTTTGATATCTCTGAGCGGTCTTACTATGCGAGTTGGTATATAGATGACACATTGCCTCAGCAGCAGAAAGCTATACAAACAATACTGAGACTAGGGGCCGATCCGAATAGTCTAGGCGGAAAGAATGTTTATCCTCTTCCGTACGCAGCAAGGTTCTGCCCAGGTTTTGTGGTAAAGGAGCTGCTTGAAGCTGGAGCAGATGTCAAACTTGCAGGTCAAGGAGATCTAGCTCTTTTGGGAACAGTTCAGAGAGAAATGGAAGCCATGGCGGTTTTGACCATGCTATTGGATTGTGGCCACCATCTTCCCGACTATTGTGATGGAGGTAAGGCGCTTCTAGAAAAAGCTCTCGCGATATTTGAAGGTGATAGAGGGCGACAGACTTTCCATAGCATCATTGATGACCCTGATGGTCGCTTTTTTGAGGCCCCGTCTTTGGAGTATGTCTTTGAACAAGGGCCAGGGGTGGTACTCGAGTTCCTTTTACAGAAGTATGACACAGGCAAGCTGGAAGACACAAGATATGGGCTAGTTCTCCAGATGGCTTGCGCACTGGGCAATGCTCCTCTTGTTGAATTGCTCTTATCACGGGGAGTCGATGTTGACGCTACGGGATACTACTATGGAAGTTCTCTACAGGCTGCAGCACGTACTGGCCAGCTACAGATTGTCAAGAGTCTGTTGAACAAGGGAGCCAACCCGAATGTGATACAGGGCCGGTGGCACACCTCCCTGCGCGCAGCGATTGTAGGTGGTCACATCGAAATCGTGCAGCTTCTGCTTCAATATGGCGCAGATCCTAAGTTGAAGTACCAAACTAGACGACAGTCAGAGAACGAAAGAGATTCAGCATCATCGAGCACTCTTCAGCTTGCTCTTCAGGAGGGGCATGGGGAGATTGCAAGACTACTCCTCAAAACTGACCCTTCACTGATCGAAGAAGAGGGTCGCCTCCAACATCCTCTCATCATAAGCTGTCGAAAAGGAGACCACGCCATGACAGAGCTGCTACTCGAAGCCAATGCTTCGGTCAATGTTCGAGGCCGTAAGGACGCTAAAATGGCAAGTATGGAGGCTCAAGATGGGAGTCCTTTGCATGCCGCGATTTTTGGAGGCCACATCGACGTCGTCCAAGCGCTTTTGTCGAGAGGGGCTGATATCAACCTGGAAGTTGACGACTGTGACTGCCGAACACCATTGTTGGTAGCGATTAAACGAGGGGACTTGTGTATTGTGAGACTTCTTCTTGACTCTGGCGCAAAAATCAACAGTTTGAGTCTTCAGGAAGCCTGCAGAAGTGGAGATCTTCTTGTGGTTGGGGCACTTGTTGAACGGCCGTTCAAAGACGAGGAGGGTTCATTTGAGATCATCGACGAAACACTGGACTCCCTGACGATGGAAAAGTTCACTAACTACAGAGCTCTCGGCCTTTTACTTGACTATGTGCCTCCAACTCCCAAAAGGTTTCTCTTCGTCTGTTCCTCAGGTTCTGTTCCTCTGGTGAGGAGAATGATTCAACAAGGGATGAGTGTCGATGGCAGTGACCAGGAGGAAGATAGCCCTTTGCAAATAGCTTGCTACTACTTGAACTTTGAAGTGGTACGGCTACTCTTACAACGCGGCGCAAGCGTCCGACCAAGATCATCGCAGCCCGGAGACCCAATTACCTTGGCGTTATGGGCTTGCGCTTTACCCCTGCAGCAGGAGATGGAACAACGAGGGACAAGACATCAGAAATATCACGCTGAAGGTGTGGACTACCGAACGACACAGAGATGTACCAACATTGTCCGGATCTTACTTGAACGCGGCGCCACTGCTGGTGGTGGAACGAATGAATTGGAGAGTCCACTTCAGCTAGCTTCTTTTATTGGCAACTTCGAACTTTCCAAGCTTTTGATAACACATGGAGCCAGTGTAGATAATATCACTGGAAGCTTCAAGACTCCCCTTTTTTCGGCTTTACAGGGGAATAACAGTGACATCATATCACTGATTCTGGAAAAGGGGGTCGACGTCAACTACGTTCATCCAATTCATGGTTCAGCATTACACTTGGCCTGCCAGTACAATGATGAGTCACTTGTTCTCCAGTTGCTTCAGCATGGCGCCTCACCTGCTTTGAAAGACGCAAACGGAGTCACAGCTCTTACGTTGGCCCTCGAGTCTGCAGCTTCTCGTGGCGGTTATGGCGCATTCCAGAATATACCCCGACTCATTTGTCAACACTCGGCAACGCTCGATATCACAGATAGCGACATCATAGCTGCAGCTCGGCTAGAGCCCAGTGACTTGCTGTCTTTCCTCCTTGTCCGGAGGGGAGAAGAACCAGTGACAGAAGATCTCGTCATTCGTTTCCTCAGCGAAGAGAGATGTCCAATCCAGGAAAACGTGGAGGTTCTGTTTGATCATAGTCAGGGATTGGAAATAACTCCAAAGATGCTAAATGTTGGGCTCTCTGAACAGGCTTTCAGAAGTCTAACACAGGCCCGCAAGCTTTCAGTTGACATCACTCCCGTTATGCTCGAATCTCAAACAGATATCGGAACCCTCAAAGCACTCATGAGGTATCAGCCCGGCGTCGAAGTAACGGAGGGTCTCATGATTAAAATACTGTCAATTGCACACTCGTCGCGTTTCAGCCGATGGTGGCAACGGGAAGAGTGTACCAAGCTTCTCTTGTCAATCTGGCCTCGAGACTTGCCATTGTCAGTGACTAACGCCATGCTGAAAGCAGCAAGGTTGGTGCCCCATCTGGAGATCTTACTCGAGCGCCTTGGTCCAGCCCAAGGAAAGTTACAAGATGTCGCGATGTGGATTTGCGAACAGGGCACTGATTATTCCGGCAAGCAAGAGAACTTGTTGGCACTGATTTTACAGGCTGACCCAAAAGTTGACCTCTCCAAAAGTCCCCTTGAGAAAATAATGCTCGGTGGCAGGCCTTGGATGTTGGATATAGTCTTGACGCATACGCCTTCCCTTCCAATCACAGAGAAATTATTTCTCAGCATCTTCAGAGAGTATCCAGAAGCGCTGGAGGTAACGCGTCAGGGGTTTGCGGAAGTGCTTATAAGGCACAAGAAGAAATTTGTTTTCACAGAGAAAATTCGCGAAGTTATTGATAGGGCATATCAAAAGCATTCCGATATTGACAAGAGAGACATATGGTACAGTCTGAGGGAAAGGGATGAAACTCAGGAGGAAGCTGAGACCAGGCAGGCACAGGAAAATGATGGAAACAAGAACGACTATCACGTTTCCCCATGAGACAGGATCGGTAAGTAAGAGGAGCGATGGCAGCTATATATGGGTCGTTGGAGTAATATAAGTATTCCCGGGGCTGAAATTGTATGAGACTTTTCGCGGGCTACTCTGAATAGGATTTCATCCGTAAATTTAGACTAAGTTTAGAGGACTCTTTACTAAGATTATTTTGGTGCCCTGTTTTCAGGTCTCGAGTTTCTTGCTCTCAAATTCTCTGGCGTTTGGGTCCAAGTTTGTTCTTGGCCAAAGTATCCCAGAGAAGAACAGCTTCACAATAAATGACACATGTGTATAATTGAACATTTGATTCGAAATATCTCGCTGGGGTATAAGGTACAGAGGCTAAAGTACGAGTTTAAACAATGCACAGGCAAATTCCAGGCTCATTTCCAAACCACCGGACTCAGAACCTCAAGTGCTTTGTCTACTCAGGAATAGGGCAAAGATCATAATTGCCGTTGACGTTGTTTCCCCACCAGCTTGGGAAAGGATGGCCTGGGCCACCAGCTCCAAAGACGGCGAAAGAGAGGATGAACAGGACTGTCAGACTGGCACCGTCGAAGGCACCAGTCACGAGGTAAGAGTAGTCCCTGAAGATGCGAGGTCGGTAGTTTCGGAGGTAAAACTGGACGAAGAAACCGGAGAGAAGCTGGCTCAGGATAACACAAGTCTGACTCTGGTTGTAAGGGATATATCCAGCGAACTGGATGAACTGAGGAAAGTTGACATCGGCGACATCAAAGTTCTTGATCTTGGGGTAGAACTGAAGATTGTTAGTCGGTTATTTAGAGACTGGTGACTGGGGGGGTGTACCTTGTAGAAGATTCGGTGAAGCACAACGAGACCAGCACCGACAAGCAGACCGAAAGGAACAAGCTCATAAGTACCCCCAAGCTTGTAGAGATAACCAGCCAGAGCCCAAGAGGTTGCATTGGTGTTGTAAGATTGCATGGTAGCACCACTCCAGGATGAGTTACCATCGCCGTCACGAAGAAGATCTCGATTGCTGCCGACAATGCTGATCATGATAGCGTAGTTGATGAAACCACCAAGAATAGTTCCCCAGATTTGAGTAAGGAACATGACACGAGGAGGGATTTTGACTGTATCATAGTTAGTATGGAGTTGATAATATTGATGAGTGAAACGTACGATATTCGCCCATCTTGAGATCACCTGACAGGTTGACGGCGTTGGAGATGACGTTATGAGACCAAGCGGCAAAGTACATGTTGCCGACGGGCTTGCCAGGAAGCATGAGACCAGCAATCATCTTGGAAAGGTTGTTGGTCGCAATACCGTTTCCATAACGAGAGTATAGGAGAGTGCTCTAGAATAAAGGTCAGTTCTGCTGGCTATACCATGGACCTTCAGAACTTACGACTGGTGCAATGATGGAACCCATGATGAGCGAGACCACGTAGGCCCAAGCAGGGAGAGTGATGTTCTCCTTGATGACGACGATCAAGCCGAGAATAAAGCTTCCCACGAGGACGGTGACATACCACCACCAGGGAGCCTCCTTGTAGTGCTTAGCCATGTGCTCGTGGTGGCGATCATCATATCGTCCCTCCTTGGCGCTCTTGAAAGCCTTGACGACGTCCTTGCCCCAGAAGAGGATGCAGTGAAGGATGAGAGCACCGATCTGTTGCAAGATTAGCTTTGGTAAGATCAAGGTAGACTCGATGGCTTACAGCAGCGTTGGCCATGAACATGGCGTAGGCAAAGGTACCAGTCAACTTGGGAAGACCAAACTCCAACAAGCGTGACTCGTTGAGGACTCCGCCTTCGAAAACCTCAGCAACGGGATAGGTAGTACCATTGGCCAACAAGAGTCGAGTTGACATGAAAGGCAGAGACTTGGCGCCCCAGCCATCTCCCCAGTAGATGCCAGCCATGACGATGTAGCAGACCACGAATCCGACAGCCATGTGAGCTTGAAGGGGAAGTGGCAGAGAGGTGTTAAAAGAGGTGATCTATACATGTCAGGTCAAGTTTCATAAAGTTTCTCAGAGTAGCTTACATATTGCCAGTCCAGAGAAATGCTAAAGAGACCGAGACCCTCGTTGTTAGTAGCACCACCAAAGACACGAGTGAGGTTCTTGGCAGTATTTCCGGTCGCCTTCATGGCAGCCAAGCACTTCACAAGCGGTTAGCAAGAGTAAAGTATCGCCAATGAGGGTATAGCTTACAGGAACCGAAACCGAGTTGAGCCAGGGGAAGATGTAGGCAGGGAAGAACTCGTAAATCGACATGCCGCCGAAACTGTACCAGAAGGCTCGGAGAGGCTTAGAGTCCTTGACCTCCTGCCAGTGAAGACCCTGGAGAGTCTTGACAGTGGGCAAGTTACTCCAGAAGACAGCATCAACGTGCCAGACGGCAACAGGACGCATGATACCGCAGAGACCGTAACCGAACAGACCGATGGAAATGGTGCTCAGGATGACGGTGGTTGGGCTCAGTGGCATGTTGTAGAATAGATCCTGGGCGGCGAAGACTTGAACACTTGCAGCAGCGTTTGAGGCCGAGGTGGCAGTGATGGCACAGATGGCGTGTTCCTTGAGACCCCATGGTCCAGGGTTGATGAACTTGATGAACTTGATCAGGAAGGGGAGCGAGCCGGTATTACCCTTGGCTCTCCATCGAGCTTCGAAGTTGTCGCCGCGGGGGAGGGCAAAAGCCCAAGCGTTGCCGATGAAGTAGGAGATAAGTACGATGAAGGTGCCCTGGATGGTGATCATGGTGGGTTTGAACTATGGTTGATCATATTAGATGATATCCTATTAGAGTCTAAGTGGAATGAGCCACGAACAGTGTAGATCTGGTACATGACAGCCTGGAAACAAGCAAGACCGGAGGCCAAAAGAATACTTCGGAACGTCAAAGCGTTATCGTGATCGTCTCTCATCGGGAGCAGGTGGCGAGAGGCATCGGCACCAGTAATGATAATGGCATCTTTGCTGTCGCTGTCGCTTTCGTCGGTATGAGATGCGCCGTGGACCTCGGGACCAAGAACAGCGTTCTTTGCGTCGCTCTTCTCATCGATGTCCATTGGGCTAGGAACAGGGAAGACCGAGGTCTCAAAGGTATCCTCGGGGCCGTGAGGCCCCTTGGGCTCGACATTTGTGGACGACATGCTTGAGCAGCCCTCTTCCTAGAATGGTAAAGAGGGGTTTTGATGTCGTTTGTGTAACAATCCACAGCTGGCTCAAATCATCTGGGCTGCAGAGTCAAACCACGCATGGGCAGCAAGGCATCTTTATCTAAAACCACATCGCCGGTGATACCATCGCATTACACGATGAGCGAATGTAACATCCCTTAGTTCTAGAATCGATATCGGGTACCACGGCGATAAGGAGCAAAGACGTCGGCCGCGTCTCACAAGAGTTCCCAGTTTCTCGAGGTCCTTTTGCAAGATCAATTCCCTTCTTGGACATTTGCCTCTGGGGGAGATGGAGATGAACCCTCGTGGTCCCGCCGTTGCAACATAGCGAAACCATGTTCTCCTGCTCCTTTGGTACTAGCCACGTCCCAATTCTGTAACCCTCCCGCGCGCATATCGTGGAGGCGTTAGCGTTGAACTGTCGCCTCAAGTCCCCGAGGCTAGAAAAGTCTTGGCTTTTGCCTCATCAAGAAATGCCTCCATGTTGTGCTCTCGATTGTACACCCGGAAGAGCCGCACTTGAAGCCCGCCTCACCCGATTCCGCCAGGAACTTGTGTTAGCGACTGCAAGAGTTGGTGACATTGCCTCAAGGTCATTCGCTGTAGAGTGGCAAATGCTGGATCAATGTTGATTGCGACATTCTGATTAGCAGGGGTCTTTTACAAAGGGTCTCGGACTGCTATAATCAAAGCGCGGTTATTGGTTTGAGCGTCGGAAGACCTCATGTTACAGGGACTTTTTAATGGTGTTGGTCTGAACCCTTGTCAATTTAGACGGAATGGTACGTAGCTATTGTACACTAAGAACCCAGAATTCTGGAACACGCCATGTCAGCACCCAATTGATAGGCTTTAAATGATGATGTAACATGTCTACAGCATATTAATTGATGTCTGAGGGCGTTGGTTGTCTGAAACCCGAAAAGAAAACATCTTGAGCGGTAAGTGGGAACGATATCGATGGACCGAGTATGTGCTGTATGTATTTCTCGCAGAATGACACCAGCATGCCTTTCGATATCCCACATTCCGGTGTTACATGGCCAGTGCAGCCGGTTCAGTGGGATATATGGGGGATCCTTGGGCCCAACCGCTTGACTTTGGGGGCCGATGACCTTTTGCAACGCACGTCAGATACAATCGTGCCTCTAGTATATGGAACCTTTGATCATCAAGGGGTCAAAGGCCGAGACAGTAGCAGAAGCGCCGACAGTAGATTCAAGCTTAAGTTGACTTAGGGTTAAGCGGCAGGATTGGGTCGCTTGTTCTCGATCTTGTTGATTCATTTATCGGCAGATTCGCCCTCTTATCTGGGTCGTTTTCTGCCGTGATAACCGGAAGCTAGTCACGTGGCCCGGGTTTGCAATTAAATCGGGAGGGTCTGGAGGAACTTTTGCTCGGTGCGACTTATCTCGTCAACAACCTTTTAAAAGGCGTCATCTAAGCTATTCTTTGAGAGCTCAAGATGCAAAAGTCCATTACGATGAGTTTGGTCTTTATTTTAATGAAATTTTTTCTCCTTTACACTTGAAGCTGCTGAAATATTCTTCCTCTTCTCTCACATCAAAACGGTTTACGTATAAATAGCTTCGGCGGGACTTGTCTGCTCTAGTCCGAATTCGAAATATCCCGATATCTTGATACAGTCTAGTACCAGCCTGTTCCAGACGCCAAGAGAACTGCCAAGCCGGCACTGATCGGTCTCTTGAAGCTCCCCATTGATACGTGCGGCCGCTATCTGAACTTGAGGCATGACCCCCCCAGTACCTCGCCGCTTTCCACGATGCCATGGCCAGGTCCAGACTGAACCTCACTTTCGATCCCCGAGAGTTGTCAACTTTTGGCCTCCTCTTCCTTAGTAGTCTTTCACAAAAGCGCCTTGTAACATCTGACTTGCCTAACAGAGTAATGGCCCTCTGGAGTTAGGAAAGTTCACTCCCATAACTTCATTGCTAGCCGTGACCGAAGAGCTCATGCATTCATGTACCCTCTATATCAGACAAGATCTATCAGCTATGGTATGCGATGTCAGGAAACCTTTAAGCTGACAGGTTACTCTGCTTCAAACCTATCAACGTGATATCGCTTGGCAATTATGCTTAAACCGAGTCGATATCATGTTCTGGAGTAATGCGTTTGAGTTCCTAATCCATGCATCTACGATAGAGCCTAGCTGGAAGGATTTTGACAAAGGTCCCTGATTTATATCATGGTACTTCCATAGAGTACCATCACTACTAGATTCATAAGATACAGAAGTTCTTTACAGTTCCAACCAAGGTGCATAAGATCTTTCCATGGTGGCGGGTCGAGATCTGACAGACAGGGAATCAGACATCCCCAGCAGTTCCTTACAACGTATCATTCGAGCTTGGCCTCCAATGCCAACTTGACAACGGATAATGCTTGTACATGAGGGAGGTTTACATGCAGTCTTTCGACCGGCGATCTCATGTCGTTGGAAGAGTGTAGCCCTATAGCCTATTTCTGTTCCTTGCCCAACAAGGAAGGTCGGTGATGTCTTATCACTTCAATGGCTGCCAGTTATTCCCGCGGCTATAACGGCTTCCTATGTGGCAAAGACAAACGACATTGTTGTATTGTGGTGCTATTGCGCTTGATATTACAATCATCACGCCATGGATATTGTTTCTCCGTTGGTCTTACTTTCGCCTGCCTCGCCACCAAGGACGGCATTTGCTTGATCGATCGATTGTGGTCTGTAAATTATTACAGTAGTGTTGCAATAACATAGTAAAAGGCTGGAGGCAAGTCGTAGCGACCTAACCATGATAAATGAGAACATTAATTAAGACAGAGCATTAATACTGTTTGAACTCAAAAGTGATACAGAGACTCTGTAAGGTATATGCAACGAAATGAGTAATAAGCCGTAGAGAAGATTCATTTTCATAGCGAACGATGCTGGAATGTTCCAAGCGGCCGTAAATGTAATTCGCTGGACAGTTCTTGATGAGCAGTACTGAAATGATTACTCTACGATCAGTCAGCTATCTTCAAACCTGTAAGTTAGAAAGCCGTTGCTCACTCTCATGTTTATCGTTGGCTAGCTTGCCCAGCCTCAGCTCTTGAGTAAGTGCTTGTCTGCCCTACGTGACAGATGGAGATATCAGATCTAGCACCATTCAAGACCGTTGCATAGCGCAAAGCTCTTGGAAATACCCACAGCTGAAATCAAGGACATTAAAATAAACTATATTATCAGGCAGACAGGAGCACACCGACTCTCTAGGTCAGCGAAAGACTTGTCGCGAAGCAGGAAAACCATGGCCATGAGCCCTAATGCAGATGCCAAAGTTCCCGTTTCAGTTAGAAAAAGATTCCTCGCGGCCATGATTTCTTGGCTACAGCGTCCAGTTGACTTAGCTTCATGATGCCGGTTATCATCGATGTTATGCAAGATGATAGATGACACCCGGGAGAATCAGCGTATACACTCTTTTGAGCTGGTAAGTTCATATCAAGGAGCTCGGAATATGTTTCGTTTCCATTATCAGGCGGTGACATGCTGTTACAAAAGTCTTGCCTCGACGAAGGAAGCAGCCTCTAGTAGTCCGATCCTGACATGAAACTTTCAACAGAAACTTGACCCAGCACTTACAATTTATTGCTTTACGCCTATTACGGCGAATTATTAGATGTAATTAATATTCAGAACCTAGCTTTCTGGGCCCCACTGAAAGCTCATCACTCGGTCTCGTAGTGGATGAACATTCTGGTTCAGAGAAGAGATCGCGGTTCAATCATACTGGCAATCAGAAGAACAAATCAAACCAAACTATCCCTACCACTGATCTTACGTCCTGTACCAATATTTTATGCTAATGCAATATAGCTAGAGAACTAATCACAAAATTCTATTGATCAAGCTCATAGCATTACCATGACATCTTGTGATATTTATCACGAGTACCATACAAACCAGGTGTTATAGGTTAGGTGACTTAGCCAGCCAATTTGGTCTAATAGTAATCGCCACCTGGCAAACAACCTCTGAGGTAAAAGGAACGATTAACATGCATGCAAACGAGGCTTATAAAAGGTATGCCTTTTTTGCTCAATGGACTGAAGTTGCAGCAAAGCAGAGCAAGCCGTGATGAACAAGGGATTATGGTGAGCCATAAGAAAACGGAGTAACAGCCATATCTCAAGCGCACACTGATAAAGTTCAGATAGGCGATCTCGAGTCAAACTATTTATTAACAACAGCATAGCCCACTCATGCTTCCCTTAGCATTCGCTATTTGGGTGTTCAACTTGAAGTACCAACTGCCGAAACTAGACCACCTTGAGATAACGGATCTTTGCATCCGCAGCAAATCTGGGCAAATTTGTCTGGTCGGTTGTTTAGCCTTAAGAGGGAACAACCTTCAAAGATCAGCCCTAATTTCCAGGGGTGAAGGATCCAGTTGTTGCACCAATGACAGTCGCTTACAGGGCATTTAAGCTTAGTGCTCACGCTGTTCAGCGGCTCGGTGCTTAGTCTACAGCGGGCCGTTGAGCCATCGTCTTGGCCGCACGACAATGCAATTGAGACTGGTGCTGGTGGGAAGAAAAGCGGCAGTTGGACTTGGGGAAAGGTTGTATTTCCTGTTCAAATCAGGACATCCTCTCCGGAGCATAACAACCCAAAATAACATGTCGAGGTCGCAGTCCACTTCCCGCGTATGCATTGCTGGGCACAGCCCTGTAAAGCCACTGAAGAGTAAGCACTAGCCCCTCAGAATGACAAAGCAGCCAACCACGAGCTCGCATCGAGTTCCCATACGAAACGATCGCTGCCAATTCTGGCTTCATCACCTTTTCTCACGCACCAAAGTCCCTCCAAATCTCCGCTCCCGCTGCAACGCGATGCTGGGTAAAAAGTCCAATGGTTGCCCATGTGAAGCTGGGCCGCTGCTGCTTGCTTGGCCTTGCTTGGCCCTCTCGGATACCATTCTCTTTCTGTCAGCGTCACTTTCGCTTCTTCGTCTTACGCCTTGATGGACTTGCTGGTGTTTGTTAGCTGATGAGGCTGGAGCCTGTGCCTCTTTTCTTTCCATCTCAACGCCATTCTCTCGATATCAGACAACAGTCGACATGTCTCGCTCGGCGATTGCGATTGCGTGCCTTTTGGCAAGGCCGGTAGTGGGTTTGGCTGGATGGTGGACTTGGTCGCCATACACATTGACACCACATTTCGCCTACCAAGACCCGGGATCTGGTGATATTCTGCACAGCTCGTGTAATAGCAACGGATCGGCTTCCTTTTCGACGAAAAACCCCAACAAATTTCCACTCAAGGAGCAGCCCAAGGCCGCGACGCCACTCGCTATCTCAGGATGGTGGGACGACGACCTCAATACACCAATCGTGAGCATCTTGCAGCTCTCGTTGCCCAAATTTCGCTAATATTTCAGGCCTCCGTATTCTACCAGAATGCCGACGACGGGATCGTGAACGCATACCTGATATGCGACAACACAACAGGCAGTTACAAGCTCGACACCGACGGCGAAGAGGTCGTTTCCGACTCGGCTGGGTTGCCCTCGGTGAACGAAAAGACTGGATTGGCGGTCGCAGAACTTGGAGACTCGGGCGGCTCCCGAGTCTACTACCACGACGAAGATGGACGGGTCAACCTCCTCGCATACGATGACGATACCGATTGGCGATACGATGGTCCGGTATCGCTGAAGAAGCCGGGCGGTATGGCGATAGCGGCTGTACAGACTAAGGGCACCAACGTTTCGGTGGTATATCCCTACGATAGCAAGGACATTGTTGTTGCTCGCTACAATAACGATAACAAGAGCAAATGGCGACTAGGTAAGAAGATGGGTATGTCACTCGAGGTCAAAGGTGGAACTGACACGCGCTCCAGAATCCTTCCCAACGCCGTTCGATAGCCCAGCGCCGACGAATGCGACCGAACCTTCAGATATACGACTCGATACATCGACAGCGGCATCGCTCACACTCCCCTCCTACGACAACACCGCCGTAGATCTAGGCATTGCGAACCAAGCTGGCAAAGGATTGACAGTATTCTACATTGGCAAAGACTCTCAATTACACGCGATAACACATAAGAACGGCGCTTGGACAGAGGTGGACGGCCCCGGGAAGAAGAAATGGCCCGAAGCAGACGACGCTTCCGCGCGCTTGGCTGTTGTATCACCGCTGGACTCGGACGAGATCTGGGTATACTACATGAGTGGCGATAAAATCCAAGAGCTACACAGATCTGATGGTGGAACTTGGGACGATGTGCAGACACCATCGTCAAATAACGCTACGAACAGCGACTCCAATTCCGAAGGCGGCGGCGACGAGGCAACGAGCACAGGCGGTAGTGGTAGTTCTGGCGCCAAAGAGACAGAGAGCGCAGCAGCTGATGCCGACACGGGAGGAATGACAGCTGGAGCCAAGGCCGGCGTTGGCGTTGGGGTCAGCGTGGGTGTGCTAGCAATCGCTGCTGGGGCGTTTTTCTTCCTGCGCCGAAAGCGCCAGGCACCAGTTGACAGCGAGCGTAAAGGATCGGCTGAGCTGGCTACTTATCATCCTGTTGAGCTGCCGACCGAGGTGCATGAGCCGCAGGAGTTGTCGGGGATGCAGAACCAGCAGTATGAGCTGCTTGGCGACACGAGGAGAGCGACGTAGAGTTGCTAGTACATAGTCTATATTATGCCTTGTCTTATCCCCGCATCGATTATCTTGTCAGCTGCCACTCTCAGGATCCAGAACCAAGAAACATGCTTAAGCCTGCCAACAACCGCGAATAAAATCCACCAATGTCTCGTCTCGATTATGTCACTGACCCATGAACCCACTCACATTCCAAGGTTTTCCAAGATAACCTTAACCTCTCGCTCCACTTTTCAAGGCACAATTGCTCCGGGATGCACACTTGCTCATTGACGTAATGTCTCAAGGACGCGATCAAACAATCTCGAGAGCACGCGACATATCAAACTTCAACTCTACAAGCACAACCTCACTCGCTGTAGAGAAGACCCAATAAACATGTCTAGCAGTGTTGTCAGCACCTTTGTCGGCGCCATTCAGGCGTCGGCGTCTGTTCTCTTGACCATCTTTTATGGTGTTGTCGCTGGACAGACAAAGCTTCTTAGTGTTGAGACGGGACGGCAGATCTCCAAGATCTGCATCAAGATGTTTCTTCCTGCGCTTCTAGTCGTCAATCTTGGTTCGCAGATTGAAGCCTCCAATGCGCTTCAATACATTCTCATCCTCGGTAAGTCAACAATCTCTCCCCCAAGGCCTCAAGCCTAATGTATATTTCGTAGGCTGGGCACTCGTCTACAACCTCGTCTCGATCGGAATTGGTTACGCCCTCACCAAGGTCCTCAGTCTCCCGAAATGGTTCACGCCCGCGATCACCTTCAACAATACCACGTCTTATCCTCTCCTTTTGATCCAATCCCTCGGTTCTGCTGGTGTTCTCTCCACCCTAGCAAAGTCCGATGATGATACCAGCGACGCAATCATCGATCGAGCCAAGTCCTTCTTCCTCGTCTGCTCCGTCATCTCCAACATGCTCACCTTTGGTCTCGGCGGAACCCTTCTTGGAGTCAGCGATGAAGATCCCGTCGATGCTATGGATGCCGATCTGAGGGACCGAGCGGGACATAACGATACGCCAGATGAGAGCGGCTCGGACCAAGAGAATGGAGAGTCCAACGAACGAACATCTCTCCTTCCTGGACCGCTCCCACGATACGCGAAGAAGGCGTCCCGTGGTACAGCGCAAGCTCAACACGCCGTATGGGACAAACTACATCCTCGCATTCAGCAGGCGCTGGCCTTCACGACGCAGTTCATCAGCCCGCCATCTGTCGGAGCCACCATCGGTGTCATTCTCGCTTTTACGCCTCCTCTCAAGAAGGCTTTCTTTGCTGAAAGCGAGGATGGCGGTATCTTTTACGCATGGTTGACTGTCAGTCTCAAGAACATTGGAGAACTCTTCGTCACCTTGCAGGTCATTGTCGTCGGCATCAAGCTCGCTCACAGTCTTCGTCGTATGCGTCAGGGTCATGACTCGGGTAGCATTCATTGGCTTCCCTTGTCTATTGTTGTGCTGATCCGCTTCTTTATCTGGCCAGTGTAAGATCCTCCCCGGAACTCCCTCGGCGCACTCACTACTGACACTGGCAATTAGACTTAGCATTTTGTTCATCCGCATGCTCATCACCCAGACCGATATCCTAGGCCAGGACCGTGTCCTTTGGTTCACCATGATGCTCATGCCCACTGGTCCACCAGCCATGAAGCTTGTGGCCATGGCGGAGGTTGATGATGCGGACGAGGATGACAAGATGTCCATCGCTCGAGTTCTGATGGTATGGCACTCCTTGATCAACCTTTCCTGACATACTAATATTTTTTCGCAGACTTGCTATGCTGTTTCTCCCTTGCTGTCTCTCGCAGTGGTCGCAAGTCTGAAAGCCTGTACTTAACCGGCGGCACCGTGTCAATGGCATGCTGAGGAACAGCAACAGCTGTCACAACTTACCAGAGTTCTCGCCGGTATTGAATCACCGATAACACTACTGCATCGTTCATGATCCCGCGAGCTCCGATACTGTTGCATGCGGTGGAACCTTGGAACCTCTGCATGGAAGCACCATCCACTGTGCCCTTCTCACTTGTTGCTCATTCCCCAGACATGAAAGCAAGATCAATTGCTGTCATTCTCGTTTCCTAAGCATAGATATAGACCGTGGTCTTGTGCAGAATGACAGAACAGCACTTAATCATGCAAGATCAAAACACAAAAGATCATTCTCCATCATCTCTCACCGTGACGACTCCCTTCCCCTTCACCAGAATATTTTGGTTCTTTCATTGGTTTCGCAAACCAGCCCACGCCAAAAGGGCAACAGCCGTAGCCACATTACCAGCTACCTTGTTCGTCCCACTTCCAATCTTCCAAAGTAGTATCGCAATGCCAGCCTTGTACAAGCCCATCAATCCCAGTAGCGTCGTTACTCCATTCCTATTTTCGTTCATCTGGTGTGCCAATAGGAGGATACCAACCGACACCTCCCAAGTGCCAGCATGTAAATAGGTGCCGAGCCTGGGTCATCCTTCGAAGTGGCGGCATGCTTCAGTCCATTGAGTGCATATTCGGCCTGCGGGTTCGTAAAGGCCATTAAGCTTCTGGCGATACAAGCTAGGCCAAGTGCGTAGATTGCGAGTTCTGAGAAGCCCATTGCGGCAGATATTAAGTCACATCTATAGTACTTTCAGTGATAGACGTTGCAGAAATGGTGTGGCAGTCAAAGAGCTTTATGAAGAGGAGATTGTGTGGGAGGGAGGATCTTAGCGGAGATAGGCTGACGTGAAATATCTTGTCCGAGGACCCACACAAGAGCAGGCAAGAAAGCTCGGGTCCTCTTGCCTAAGTAGTAAAAGCAGTTAGGGAGGCTTGGTATATCTTATTAGGCTTCGGAATCGGGCTATTTTGGCACCCTCATTCAATGCCAGAAGCTGCCTGCTCCCTCAGGTCACTCCTGGACCGACACAAGAGCACAATAGGACCGTTATGTATTGAGGCCGCCATTTGGACTTAAGTCGTTCATTCAAATATTCAACATCTATCATAACAGCACTCGATCCAGTTTGGCGAAAACTCAATCCTCTTTAAGTGACAGTGTAGCCTCCATCAACCCGAAGATCCGATCCAGTCATGTACGAAGAAGCATCAGACAAGAGGAAGGTCACAGGCCCCATCAAGTCTTGCGGCTGGCCCATTCGTCCCTGGGGGATCAAAGACGTCCACGTCTTTTCAAGATCCGGGTTATCATTCAAGATCTTCTGCGTTCTGCTACCTGTTAGTCAAAAGCTCAATGATGGATCTAGGGGCAACTCACAAAGCAGTCAACATGTAACCGGGAGAGATACAGTTGACACGAATGCCAGCATGAGCCCACTCAACTGCCAAGGAAGCAGCGAGATGACGAACCGCTGCCTTAGCAGCATTATACGGACTAATCAACACCATCAGTAACTACTCCTCTCGGCCCCGTGGAGGTGACTTACGCCTGCGGTTGAGGAACATTGACGATGGCCCCAGACATGCTGCCTATAACAACAATACTTCCGGGCGCCTCACGTTCCATGAGATGCTTGGCAACAGCAACGGCGAACAGATAAGTTCCGTCGACGTTGACGCCCCATAGCTTGCGCATTCGCTCAATGGGGTAGTGGATCGCATCAAAGTTCTCAGTGAAACCGGCTGATGTAACTAGGCCATCGATCTTGTGATGGATGTTGAGAATCTCGGCAATGCATTTGTTTACTGAGTCTTGGTCTGCGACATCTGCATAGTGAGCCGTAACTCGTGGAATTCTGATCATCTGTCAGAATGAGAATCAGAGAACGGGCCCATATACTAACTTCTGGCTGTTGGGATTCTCCCTTTTGAAGGCATCAGTCAATTGCCCAACTTGAGACTGCGCTTCATCCTCTGCAACCTGTCAGCATTTCCTTGGATCATTCGGAATAGTTACATACTGTTCAAGTCAACAATGGCCAGATTAGCACCCGAGTAAACAATTCCCTGCCCCATAACTAACCCCAACCCTCTAGCACCGCCTGTGATAACAATCGTCTTCCCCTCAAGTGACAACGACGCCAACGTGGGCTTGGAGAACTGTCCGCCCTGGCCGATCAGCGGCTTACTAGCAGGAAGTTCATGATGTTCTGGGTACTCGACGCGAACAGCAGCATCGGTACGAGAGTAAGATCGCTTTGGTGGAGCTCCAGGAGGCATATTGAAGATGTAACAGAGTCAATTGATGAATAGATATGACTACAGAAGAGCCCAAATGAGGGGGACAGAGGTTCAGTTTTATTCACCCCTCGATATCTGGTGATCCTTTCCGAATCCCGATCACGGCACCAAGAAAACATGACATTCTTCTGCTGATCCAAGACCCTCGATAATGGTGAGCTGCGAGGGGGGATACGTTTAGTGTGTCTCAGCTGATTGGCAAGGATTTCTTGTTTGAGTAGCGGTCAAATCCATCTCTTGCCTTGAAAGAAAAGTGTGTATCTAGACAGCTTCAGGGTAATATTTCATCCCCCGCGTGACGGTTGACCGATCCGGGTATGCCGAGTGTTTGATGTGAGCGTGCGTGGGCGTCCACGTGAACCCCCACGTTCCCAGGTCCCGTTACCCTGGATCAGATCATGTTGAAGTGTCTGACAACGAGCTCTACGGCCATTTCGACTGGAAAACAATGGTCATCTGCTTTCTAGAGTTTTATTTGTGGAGATGGTGTTATTCTGAGTTTGGAATGAGGCGAAGCGGAAATGCAGCCCTGCTTTGCCGGCCGCATCAACTCAATGATCCCCGGGAAGCAGGCCAACTTTTGCCAGTTTGTCCCCGGAAGTCAATTGAAGATGAACATCAAACTGAGGCTCAAGTTCAACGTAAACCACAGTATATCTCATATGTATGCAGCAACCCAACCGCATTGATTACAGCACCGCTGCCCTCCTCTCCGCCTCCCTCTTCACCTCTGCACTAAACCCTTCAAAATTTCTCTTCGCACTTCTCCCTATAATCCAACCGGGCTTCCAAAGGAAAACAATAAGGCCGTGCCAATTCTCTCTCTGCGTAAACGTCGTCCCCCCAGGAGTCTTTGTGCTCGCCCTCCAGCTGAACTCATGACGACCTGTAACAAGCGGCCATAAACCGCCTTCCCACTCAAATACATCGAAGTCATTTCTCTGAGACTTGTTAGGCATGTAATCTAGGGAATCTGGATGGAATCACTGACGATAAGAGTGGCTGTGAGTTTGGGGTCTTTGACATCGACCTTCATCTTCTCCATCGGCATCAAGTCATCGATCTTTTTGGATGAGACTACTGGTTCGATGGACCAGCTGCTCCATTCTGGGAAACGAGGGAAGTCCTTGAACTATATGTTGTAGACACAGGTCAGAGCTATCAGGTACTGCCTTACAAGTGATTTGACGGTCTCAACTGGAGCATCGATCTCGACCTCGACAACCAAGGATGCTTTTTGGCCCATGATCGCGGTAGCTTGAAAGAGGATTAGCCTGCGAGTGTCATTCGTCTCTTGTCATCTCACGATATACGTCACAATGGTTATGGAATATCTGTCATATATGCGTCTCTGGGGACGGAGTTGTCGGACTTTGCCATGGAGCAGATGTCAGCGGAGGTAAGAAATCGGATTTCGGGTAAGCTGACAGGCAGAAATGAGCAATTTCTCAAAATGAGCAATTTCTCAAAATGGTAGAGCTCCTACCACTCGCGATCCTACGAAAGAACTGGTCATGTTACCCGTGTATCACGAATTGCAATGTTCTTGTCTCGTGACAGAATGGAGGACTCGGCCATGATGACTTGATCTATATGATGCGCGAGTCGTTGACGGGAAGGATTATCATCGGAAAGATCTATGCATACTAAATGAGCTTGAAATCTTGATAGAACGTCAAGCTATTAAGATAGCATATGTCTCTTGTCATGTGCTGTGCGATGTACAATTAGTGGACAAGGAATCACGGCGCGGCAGTTGAACCAGCTGCGACTCCGGAGCCCGCGGAAATATGTAGAGCTATCGACCGCACCTCACAGCGAGCGTCATTGTTACGCGCATCTCACAACTGCTCCAGCGAACAAGACATTCGTGGTGCACTTTAGTTTATGTAGCAGGCAGCTTTTGTGTGGCCTCTCACTGTGTTCAGATTTGGAAGCTCAATCGGGATGCGGGGTCAGCGGCCAATGGCGGGGAGGTTCAAGATACTTCAAGGCATGCGCGCTGTGGATGGAATGGATGAAACCACCAATGAATCATCTTGATTGAGTTTGTTGTGTCGCTACAGTGATCCACGTGGCTACCGAGATGCCGAGTTAAACAGAGAGGGGGAGGAACCTTATCCACCAAAGTCTTACAAGGAAGCTGTGAGCTCAATGCTACTGGTATCTTCACATCGCTAACCCTTCACCAACATTGACCTCTGCTTAATCTACAACAGTCACAATGGCACCTACGGAACTCACCCCAGAGCTATCCGAGCTCTTCCAAAGCATCGAAACCCGCTTCAAAGACACTCAGCTAGGCGACCAGCGCTGGTATCTCCTCGTCATCGCCTGTCTCTCCGCCAGTCCCGACCCCGAAGCCGCAGCCGGTCTCTACCAATACCTCACCCGCCAAGAAGCCTATCAGACCAGTGAGTCGCGCCAGGCACTCATACGACGCCTCCGCGAAGCCCTCGTCAAGACCACCATCCTCGTCGGCGTGTGCAAGCCCCTCGAAGCCATCCTGTCGATCATGAAGGTCGAGAAGCCCGAGGACCAAGACTTTAGCCAAACGCGCGACGGATGGCAAGCCGATCAAGCAAACCACGACCGCGGAATCGATTGGTTCAAGAAAGTGTACACTCGAAACGCGGGGGATACGATGGGATTGTTTGATGCGCACAAGGACTTTGCATGGGTCTCGGCGGAGATCACATATGGGTTGTTTCTATCGGATCGGCAAGTCTTGGACGATACGGACACGCAGCTTGTGGTGCTGCCGGCGATTATGAGCCAGAATCTCCCGCTGGAGACGCATTGGCATATCCGGGGAACGCGACGAATTGGGGTGTCGAAGGAGGATGTTCAGATCATCTGGGATAGTGTCAAGGAAGTGTCAAAGTTCTTTGGGGCCGAATTGCACAAAGTGCCGACAGTGGACGAGGTTGAGCCTGATGTGTAGATTTGAACAGACACCGACGCCGTGGAATAGATCAATCATGGGCCAATACATCGCATTGCGCAAGCCACAAGGATGAGCGTGTCCGTAGTCGTATTGACGTTGGCGTAATCCATCTGTTAAGGAGGCATCGCGACAAATACACTGACAGGCAAACTTGGGGGCGACGGCGATCCAATAGTTCGCGCCGGATCTACCCAAGGCATGAGAGTCTCGACAGACCAAGGCCAACATGTAGTGTATTATCCATAATAGCGGGCTATAAAGACGCGGCTCGTCTCGGGAGGAAGAGGTACGTGACTGTATTAATAGAGCTTGGAAGCCCGTCGGGAGGGTCGAGAGCGGGGCGGGAGAGCTAGACAGCGCGAAGTGGGCGGCCACCATAAGTCTAAGATGGCAGGATGGTAAGCTGGAGTACGGAGTAACAGTCGGACAGATTAGGCCCAAGGTGGACAGCATCTGACCATAGACATGTGGAAAGTCGAGCAAGATAGCCTTCGCGACGGACCAAGACGCGAGTGACAGCTGGAGCAAAGGCCAGCGTTGGCTTGGGAGTCAAGACGGACAGAGGCAGACTGCCCGCTGCCAACTCAACATTGGCCTTGCATCAGTGCAGTGCGCCTGCTGCTTGTCAAACATAGGACAGAGGAGTCCATCAAATGCACTAACAAATGTTGTGCAACGCCAAGCTGCCGACCTTGCTGTCTTTCCGACAAGGGTGTCCACTTTGCGAAAGGTACATTCAAGTTTGTGGCTCTCAATGTACCTTTCTCCCGTGCCTCCCCAGCCATTCAATTTTGGTTGCTCGCGTCGCGAGACAGCAAACGCGTTGGTGGGGCGTTGGCATGCTTCGTGTGCAGCGCGCGCGGATGGGGACGCGTTGAGTAGAGTGGGAAAACTGGGGCCAGGAGAGACGTGTCGTGTTCTGCGTGTTTGCCTGGCTCATTTGAGGTGAGACGGCTCAGAACAGGGGAGGACAGAGATGACGATTGTGACTGCGAGAAGTTATGAATTACCCATTTTGTGCAGAATGTGCTTATGCCATTTTATTGACTTGTGCAAGCTTGCTGGAATCTGGGCAAAATGATGTTGGAACTACCCCTCCCTCACTCATCCAGTTCGGCCGCGATATGGGAGCAGCTTACTATCGACCACAATCTTTCTTGTCCGATTACAATGCAGCTCCAATGTAACTGCGCAAGGCTTTGCATCTGCGCTTTTCTCTATGTCGTTGAAAATGAAGGGGTCGCCAATAAATACAATACAGCCCGTAGAGAGTCGCTCTCTCATCACTCCCAGCACAGTGAAAGCTACATTTTCTACAGAGTGGTTACAGGCTTCTTAACTCGTATCTCACCGTGCAACACACTGTCAGCCTCGAATGCGGCAGGGCAAGGGCTTTTCGCGTGCCTGGATCGATGATTTCACACCACTCATCTCGCTTCAGCAATCCCATCCAGACATAATAGGGGAAAGGATCCTGCATCTCCATCTCCGGATGTTGGCGGAACTGGGGTTTCTCACGGACGCGGGACGGCATAAAGTGGAGACCGGCTCCTCTACCAAATGCTCCGAACCGTTTGGTCTCCACTATCAACGCCAACAACTTCACCTCCAAACGTTTGGTGATGGCGGCTAATGTCAATAACCGCGATCTAAACTTCATTTGACAAGGAATGAAGTGAGTGAGTCACAGGCCGAAATATCGGTGAGACTCTTGGTCTTGCTTGTCTATTTAATGGAGACTGAGATCTGATGGAAAGAAGCGCTAGAACATGGCAACTCTGATACTAGATGGCAATGCGAATACGCTAGCCCAACAAGTCGGAAACCTGTCACATATAGTCCAGCTTGGGAGGGAACAGCCCCTATTACTCATCTACGACAATAGCTATGGTGGCGCATATGCTTGCCAACACTGTCACGGAAGAGGTCATAGCAAAACCCCATATGTCGGTGTTGGCTGGCATTTGTTGGGATACGTAGATGAGAGGTATTCTAGAACATTCGGCGAAATATTGGAGAGCATGGAGGTGCCCATACTGAGACCTAGTAGCTCGTGGCGCTGTTCATTAGTGCAGGCATGGCTACGATCATGTAGCGACAGAACTGCTTCCAAGATAGAATGAGAGCAGCGACAGTTCACAGCCCTTTTGCTCTCAGTCCCAGGACAGCCAAGTCGAGAACCTGTACTGCTCAAAAGCATCGTCGTACTGATCGCCCCGCGATATCGCGGCACAAGCAATCATCCATCTTCACAACATCGGCAAAGGGTTCAACAGATCGGGACTTCTCCATGACGCAGCAGCCCTATCTTCCACCCACCTCATCTCTACAGCAGCACAGACATGGGACAAGGGTTCTCCTTGCCAGTCGGTGAGGACAGTAGCCCATCGCTAACGTTGATTCCCGTCATATTTCCAACGCCACGCCGTATAGTGGATACCCACCGAACGGTTATTTTCCGATACATCACTATACCAAACAGTCAAATTGACAACTGGACATGTGATTCTCAAGACGATGGAAGGACCAAGTAAGTTCAAAAGAACGATCAATTCCATTCCTGATTCCATCGGAGTTCTTCTTTTCAATTACTATCACTAGTACCATAACATCGTTGAAGTAACTTTCACCGTTTTTCACTTTGGATTCACCTGCTCGCTTCATTCACGTAATATCCCTTAGTATCTTTGCATTCTCAAACCATGTCCGAGAACAACAGCATTCGACCATACATAATGCCTGCCCTACGAGACACCCCCTCATCGCAGCTTACTTTGCAGCGTCGACCACTCCCCTCGTCAGCGCCTAAGCGCACTGCAGCTCACCTGGATGAGGTAAAACACACATCGTGACAAACACTTTTACAATGAAGCTGATTGATGTAGGAGGCAAACCAGGAAAGCCCCAGCACCCCACCCAAGAGAGCTGCCCGCAGAATTTCGCGGGGAAAGAAATCGGCCACAAAATCTAGGGTCAAGCGGGACGGCAATGGGAAGAACTCGTCGCCAAGCCCATCAATCTCGTCGCCGGTCACTCCTACAGAGTATCTGGTAGCGACACATGTTGCGATCATCCCCGGACACGGCTACATCTGCTATGCGGAGGATAGTCCTCCGGTTTTTGTGCCCAGCACAATGATGCACATGCACCAGACCCCAGTTGCGCATGCCTGCCCCTGCCATCAGCTGCAGGCCACGAGCATTGCTCAAATGCAAGGCATGCATATTCCCTCTATCGGGGCTCCTGCATTCGGACATGTTGGAGGGCTCGGTAAGTTCGCCATACATGGCTTTATGTTCCGAAACTAACATCGTTATTTATAGGTTGGACCGAAAATGTCTGGGGCTATATGCCAGGGCTTGACATGGGGGATCTCGCCCAGATGCAAGGAAACCCGAACTTCAACCACAATGATTGAAGATGTTCATTAATTTGGGACAAGTTGGCAATGACGATCTGGGAAAGTGATAAATGGTGTAAAAGCGACATCGGTTTCTGTTTCGGCATTTTATAGACATATTTTCTTTATTTTCTTAGACTACTTTGGGTAATAGACTTCGGATCACTAGCACTGTGACTCTCCATCAGCCACCAATCACTGCGCCATGACTGTACAAAGGACGATGGATTTATAAAGTATCACCGATATTAGTAGAATCTATATTCCAACTGTCGATGGTCCTGCAAGTCCCTCCTAGATGAGAACTACACCCATCTAGATTCCCATTTCCTGCATCTGGTCCTCAATCCTGCCTGTCCCACCCTCTTGTTCAGTTCTGGCCAAATTCTCATCAACGAGAACACCACAATACATGCCGAAGATATCTTTAGGTCCTCGATAAGGATCCAGCTTGTTAATGGCCAACTGAATACAATACAACTGTTTCTCCAAGACTGCTGTCACCTCCCCCAATGGCTGCAACATATTCCGCTCGTTCTCATGGCCAGAGTAGAAACGATGTTCCATGTCAAATAAAAAGTACGTGACACTTCTCAAGTCGCCTAGAAGTTCATCAATCTCATTCTGTGATGGATATCTGTGGGCAGGTGGCCTAGAGGTTTCAAGAACAACGGTCGTAAGGTCAGGGTAGCAGTTCAGAATTCGCGACTGAGCTTGGTGGACTTTCTGTACCTTGCCTAGAGTGTCGATTGCTGCGTCTCTGAATACACCTTTTTTTATCTTGCAAAGCAATTCCACAAATGTACTGTATGAGATGCTGACGAGTGGCATAACTCCTGGGGCGTTGGTAGCCATGTTGACGATGAGTTTCAGGATACCGGATAGTGTTTGAGACCAGAGATATGGTGGGCTTCAGCCTTAGCAAGGGCAATGTAGTGTTTGGGTACAGCTTTGGGGCGTAGTAGGGCTTTATATCTGTGAGAAACCATTGCACATTCCTCCTCATGTCCTGATAACAGACCTGAACGTTGCACGATGCAGAGCTGGAGCTTGAACAAAACTTACCGAGACCAAACGCCTGCCTAGGACCGAGATTGAACAATATCATCTTTTGTGTGTTCAGCGAAACATTGTAACAAAAAGCCTTTGCATTGTGCATTGTACACCAGACTATAGCACAACTGATACGGCTTCCAACGAGTATGCAAAAAGCTTGAGCACACTGGAAAAGGAATTTCATGAAGCTGAACAAGTATCATTCGCAAACAGGATTACCGACAAGCGTCATATCCAGGAGGCCTGGAGCCTCCAAGCATCGTCGAAGCTCCTTTGTAGCATTTTGAGAAGCTTGTAATTAAATAGAACACTGTCATAACTACTATCTTGTGCGAGCAGGCCGGAGCTATCGGCTAACGATTTTCTAGGTTCGAAGGTTTTCCAACGATACCAAGTTTTTTAATTCAACCATAAGGCACGACAGTTCACAGTCGACCATCTTGAAACATTCCACGGCAATGATGTGACACACCATATCATTAATCACAGTACTTTACATCGAACGCATTTACGGATAATCACATAATCTTTCACCACATGAGCAACAAAATAAGATTGGCACATTCAGTCAACGAGTGATAACAAGCATCGGTTAAGTTTCTAATAAATTGATCTCGTGGTCCTACTAACACGAGGGATGCCCAAGCCTTCCGTCAACCAAATATCTCGATTGCGGGTATTTGTCAATACAACTTCTGACATACTCATCGCATCTCAGCCTTACCCGGATACAAATCGGTCCAAGTAATCTTGAATCCATTGACTCTCCGGTTTGTTCTCCATCCTATGATGTGAAGTTGCTTCGTACTGATGAATACGGTTACCAATGGGTTGTCGCGAACAACACCGTGAATGCTGCTACAAGCGATCAGGGTCATGTCCATAGACGTCAAAAAGCATGTCCCCCACTTCAAACATGACTTCAGTAGCCGGCTTGGCCACAGCCATTAGCATTCGCTGTTGGTCTGGGCCATCCACCTGTTCATCCATCCCAGTCATGTAATCGGTGAGTGTCTCGAGGTGGTCAACTAGTTCGCTGACTTCTTCCTCAGAAGCTGTGCGAGAAGCTGCTCGCACAGCTTTTATCTTTTCAGACATTAAGGCGATGAGCGCCATGGCCTGGTCCGACAAGTCTTTGAAAGCAGTGGTCATGGTTAGAATTCTGATTGGTTTGTTGAAGTGTTGTGTAGGTTACTACAAGATCGCAACACGTTGCGATTGAGAATTGAAGTGATAGTGGAGATTCATTATCGGGATCGATGAGCCACAGCAGCTTCATTTATAATTGTTCTGCTGCTATCACATGTGGATGATAAAATACTTAGATCAGTTTCAGAAGCTCTTTATTCATCCTGAGTTCGTCAAGACTAATCCTGCTGTGTCATCAGAACAGAGAGTTACGTCTTGGATCCAAGTCTTTTGAGTTATTGATCGAGGAGAACATCAATACAAACAAAGAGAGTCACAAAAGAACAGCGCCAAATTCAAACGTGTTATGAAATCCCATAGTATAGTATCGGATTCGGTTAAGACATTTTTCTACAGCAGTCACAAAGGCTGAGATACACAGACATCACAACCACACGGAATATTAAAGCAATAACCTGGGACTATCCACTCATGAGTATCTTGCCAGGTTTAAAGTCATTCTGAAAGGATACCAAACTTACTAATTGAGATACAAGAGAGGGGCAATTCGCAGCTAGCTTCAATCGAAACATTCTATTATATAGCAATAATACTCAAAATTAATATCAACTTTACAGTAAATTTTATGTTTATTGATCAATTTGAGTGGTTGCTTATGCTGAGCACTATCAAGTCTCAGAAGCTACTCAAGAAAATATAGCCGGACCTGAAACTAAGTCAATCCATAGGCCTCCAACTATACTCCGATCTGAGTCTGTCCTGTTACATTCGGTTAATCCGTTCTTCATAGGGATTATGGCGAGCGGGCCCTTTGATACTCTGCCAAAGTCGATCGGGATTGAGTCGCCAGATGGCAATCTGTATGCAATCCACCGCAATCATAAACTCCTTTGCCTCTTGGCACACAGCTTGCAGGTCGCGCTTCTCGTCTACATAGTGCTCGTCTACGCATCGCTGTGCCAGTTCTGTGGCTTGGAAAACAAGGCCGAAAATATCACGGAGCTTGTCAATTTCCATTTCCGTAGGTGTTCGTGGAGGCCCTTGTCGAAAATAACTTGATATTTTATTAAGTTAAAGATATCAAGTTAATATAAGCTTCAAGTTAATCACCAAAATTGAGCATCGGAGGTCGTGCTCTTTGTGGCGTTTTACTCAGCGCCAATGACTTCCACGGCCCTAGCTTGTTCTTTTCAGACTGAGGGTTGAAGTCTGGAGAGCAGGCTTCGACCACGCGACGCGCACTCTCGTCCATAGCCTTTCCCATCAATCGGCTGTCAATCCGTTTTGTGTAGGTATCTTGTAGAGCAGGTAGATACTCAACGTCATTGATGCAATATTTTTCTGTTTGAGCATCCAAGGGGCGACGTGAGAAAATGTCGTCAGCCATGCGAGCTTTAACTGCCCGCTTGGTTTCGCTCCATCTGGAAAGCTCCATGGATCCCAGCTTCAGATCCTTCTCGACACAGATGTTGAGCCCACGAACGTAGGTTTTATCTCCAGATCGTGAGACATTCTCTAGGAGCTGTATGTCTGTGACTCCGGCAACACGGACTTTGTAGTGAGCCCAGAGGGCATCGGCATCATTGCGTACATCCCAAAGGCACTTGGATATGAGAGGGTCCTCGAGCACAGCTTTGAGAGTCTTTCCAGTTGCGGTAGGCGTAGTGAAAGCAGAGACACCAAGAGTCTGAATATCGATAAGCTTCGTGACTTTTGTAGGGTATACGAGAATGGTTATGATAGTGATAGTCCCGTTGCGGCTGAGATTTTTGCCCTCGAGGTCGAGATAGAGCGTAGCACCCGAAGCAATCGAGTCAATAAAGCTCTACAGGTCTGTGAGTGACGAGATTACATTTGTGGCTTGCGCAGATGAGGCCATGTTGCCGATGATTGAGAATGTTGAGTTTGTTAGTTTTACTCAACTGTGGATTGCTTCTCTACACTGTCCTCTCCATAATGAAGGCGGAGATATGCTCTATTTATACACCATTTCAGGGGAAACCTCGGTGGTTTTAGAAAACATTCTTTCAGCCAAAACCTAGAGATGACCTTTTTGTGTTGTTATTGAGCGTGCTTCAAGCTCGTGATTATATTAATAAGGCTTATACCCCGCAACCATGAAGAGCAGCCAGCAGTATTAACTCATAGTTAAAGCTTACGACGCTTCAACGAGACATAGCAGCCAACAAACTGAAGAAACCCAATTACATTCAGCTTCTGGAAGATAATATGCGCAGAGCCTCGAAAAAGATAAGTTTCCTAATTAAAAAGGGAAATAATATGATTTTATGATAACTTGATTAATAACCTTATTCGTAGATCTTGCTGACGTGGCTACTAGCAAAAGTCATACGTGAGTACATGAAGAAACACAGTTGAAGACACATTAAATTCCCACGAAGAGGGGCACCCAGCAACATGATGTGTAGTTTTGAGCACGGGAGCTTTGATGGAAGCCCATAGAAGGCATAGGGTCATCGCTTCAAGGTATTGGCAGCTGTAACTTTGTTCCGGGGAAGTCTTGGGTTAAAAGCCCGTATCAGGAAAGAAAACAAGAAGAGTCTTATTTCTTTCAAATGGAGAGCTACTCTGGCTAGCAAGTCATTCCATGGTTAAAAAAAAAGAATCTTGAATGACCATTTCGACTAACTTGCTGCGGTTGTAAAGTCTAATGGTCGTCCACTCTCGCAAGCATGTTCTATTGATGCTGTTGGATAGCACCTCAAGGCTCAGAGGTCTATGTTCTCTTATCTTAAGATATCCAGATGCGGATTTTCCAGTGTGGCAAAAGATGTTCAGAACAGAGGAATTAAATACGTTAAGATGTTTGCGGAACGTACGAGACGGCCGAGCTCGGGATCATATTAGTACACGATGAGATGAAAAAGGTCCCGTCAAGAAACCGGACGATACTGTTGTGCCGACGCTCCGGGCTTCAGCAAGCTTGAAACTCCACCCACCAGTTGCTCTCATTTAGCAGCCATACCCTAGCATAAGTAGTGCTTGTCCTTCATAACAAAGGAACGGGAGTTGATAGAAAGTAACCCTGTAAGTTGCCCTGGCGTAGCATCACTTACCAGGATATGCCGATCACTTGTATCGAGACTAGCCGACTTGAGTGGGCAAAGAGATGTAAGCGAAGTTTGGTCGATGTGTCAAAAGCAAGGAAGACCTTACATTCAGCATGCAGATCATGTCTGTAGTACAAGCTTGGGCAGCTCGAAATAAGTAAGGCATGCACTGATCATAAGCCTGGGACTGGACCAGGACGCCAGCGAGGCAGGTTTCTCCATTATCTCCAACACTCTGAAGCAGCATCTTGCTGATAAAACCATTTATCAGTTATTCACGTTCGCTTGTGGCAGAGTCTTTATGCAGTCAGAATGCAGCGGAGGGTTTTGAGACGGTTAGCCAAGATCACCAAAGCGCCGATCCCTGTCTAATTCGGAATCTGGTCAAATAAACGAGACCCCAGCCCTAACTTGTTTGAGTAACTCGCACAGGCTGAGTGATGATTGGTTTTAGAGTCACCGAATGTGGATACAGTAGGATTAACGCTCTGAAACTCCTCCACCGAAAGTGAACAGTTCACTCACAACGCATCCCCCTCCTCGTGTCATCTCGGGCATTTGGCTCGCCTTCCCCATACCGTCACGCCACACTCTTTCGGTCCCGAGACAGGGTAAATGCGTGCGTGAGTGATGGAGCAGACGATCGCTCTCCAGCCTAAGCCTAAGGCCTCTGCCTCTGCCTCGTCTTCTTCTAGTGGTGGCGGTGTGCAATCCCCTCGCGGCGGCGACCCGTCAGCATCTCAGATCGTCTCGGTCCCGACCAACAACAAGCCACGGGTGAGCAGAAAGCACAAAATGCCGCTAGGGCAGACCCGTTTCATGTCGTCGGTGGCTTACTTACATGTTTTATCTTTTGGTCGCCTTTAGATCCCGAATGCCAATGTGGCTGTCCTTGACATTGCAGATCGCTCGGGGCAAAATGCCGCTAATAAGAAGCCAAAGACCAAGTCTTTCAAGACACGTACCGGCTGTAAAGAGTGCAAGTTCGTGCAGACAGACAAGACGTCTAAGCATACAATTGTTGCTAATACACATATGCAGACGCCGCAAAGTGAAATGTGACGAGGGCAAACCAATCTGTAACCGGTGCAAGGCCGTCGGTCTAACATGTCATTTCCCGCTGAGCCAATCCGTCAGCTTCAACACCACAGCTACAGCTACAGCTACAGCCGCGACAGCAGCAGCAGCAGCACCCCAGTCCGACACACGCATCCTAGCCAAGCCAAGCTACATCCTCTCGCTCTTCAAAGACCAGACGCAATATGACATGTTCTCCACTTTTCTCTGGTCCAACGAGCAAGGCACCACCCTCCCTCACAACACCTTAGCTACCATCACGCCTCAGCTGGCCCATGACGATGCCGCTGTCCGTGAGACGTGCTGTGCCCTAGGCGGTGCCGTCAACGCCTTCACGCAGCCGACCATTGACTCTGCAGCTGCTGATAAGGCGCATCAGCTGTCTCTCCAGTACTATACACGTACTGTGCGTGCTGTAACGACTGCTACCTCTACACTCCGTGCGCTGCGTAGTGTTACTCACGTGGCTCTTGTTTTCCTCACCTACGATATCCTCCGTGGGGATATGCACGCTGCTGTTCTGCACCACGACCACGCCGCTCGTCTTTTTGAAGCTTATCTCAGTAAACGAAGTGCCCAGGAAGGTGTATCTTTATCAGATTTAGTGTTTGATGATTATGAAAATGCCCTGTTTGACATGATACAGCGATTGAGTACCTACCCGTGGGCCCTGAGACTGGGTATCACCGGGGACACGGATGAGTTCCTAGCCGCGAAACGATGTCTGGGAAGACACAGGTACTCCATAGACAAAATGCCCTCTTCATTTCACGATTTGGATCAAGCTTTGAGATGGTGGGATGTCGCGCAGCACCACCTAGCTCACCATCTCTTTGACGACGATAAAGAGACGACCAAAGCAACGTGGGAGAGAGCTTTCTCGGTCCTTTCAAGCTGGCACAACGGCTTCGTGCTGCTATACCGCTACACGCAGCAGCGCAAAAATGAGGAGCCGCACAGTTACGTGACAGCCAGTGTCTTTGAAGCACTGTACCTGGAGTGTTTGTCAAGTCTCCACCTACAGCTCAACACGGATGCAAAGGTGTTACCCGACGCGAAGCCTGTGTACCGCGAGATCATCGCCACGACGCAGCGTATCCTCGGCGAGCTAAAAGGGCCGCAAGCAAACTTCCGCTTTATGGACAACAACGTGATGAAGCCGTTGTTTGTAGTTCTCTTCAAGTGCAGCGATCCTGAGATCAGAGAGGGTGTCAAACAAGTGCTGCAGCATGGTGTTGCCAAGTTTGGGAGTGCGTGCCTTGCTGGGATTGTATTGGGCATGATGCACATGAAGAGCGAGCATGTACCGCAGATATTGAGGAACGTTGAGAGAGCGGTTGGATGGCATTTGACATCTGTTGGATGCGGACCTGGAGTGATTACGGCTAAAATTGCATAGATACTGATGAGAGCGTGATTTCATAGAATATACGACAGTCATGATAATGAGAACAAACACTTGGGTTGAATATTTGATGGTGTTGAGTACAGTGTAATTTCGGATCTGATCTTTAGTGCTGAGCGGACATGGGAGTGATTGTCTTATCTTATCAGAACCGTTATCGTAGACTCTCCTCCATGTGAAAAAAGAAAATCGTGCTTACTGTGGGTCTCTCAAAGTGGTACTTCTCTCCTGGAGAGAGAGCGGAGATAATTAGTGCAACCATGCCCCTGCATAAGTGGAGAGTCGCACAGCTCGTCTTTGTGCGCGATTTCTTGATTTTGTGTGTTGGCTCAACCTTATGCAGTTGTGCAGACAGAGACGAAATAACATTGCATTATTCACAACCAACACAAAACATAAAACAACATTTGCCTGTATATGGAATAATAAAAGAGTGTAATTCGCTGTGATATCTATAACATAACTTTTCCCTACTCAACTCCAGCCAAAGTCTTCTTCGCAAACCCAATCCTCGTCTTCTCCGCATCAAACACCACAAAAGCCGCCTTCAACGCGATATCACCAAAGATATTGATATCGCCCGCACTCGACTGCAGTCCACCATAACAAGTCCCAACCTCTCTCTTCCCCTCCTTCTCCCCCGGAACAGGCCCCTCAAGCGGTGCGAAATTCATGTAAGCACCCGGGACCGTGATACCCGTCTCCCCCACGTAGAACGTAAAGTCGGGCATTTTCGTGTCGCACGGGAAAACGTAGCCTGCCGCTGTTGCGTCGATTTTGGCACCGTCGATCTGAGAATAGTACGCCTTGTTGACTGCTTCGGGGAGGAATATGAGTGATGTCCCTGTGTCGGCGATGGCGGTGATGGGCGTCTTGGTGACATTGCTCTTCCCAACGGCATATCCCGTTGATGTGAATGTCCACATTCCCGTTGATGAATCAACAGTCGTGTACGTAATATCCCCCTCATACGCTGTCTTGTTGATGACGCCAAAAGTGTATGTACCTGGTGCATCATGTTTCAAATCCGCGATAAAGACACCAGTGCCACGCTCTGTTTTCGCATTGTCAAAAAATGTCTTTTGTTTCTTCGGTGTAACCGTGTTGATAGAGCTGAAGCCCAGTCCTAAAAGGCCGTCCAAGTCTTGCTGCTGCGCAAAAGACTCATGTACTTTGTCAGCGACTTGTACCGCCTGAGCCTCCACTGACAGGCCGCCGATGGAGACCGTATCTTTCACAACATGGCCCGAAGCGCCACTTCCATCACCGTACTCGATTGTCCACTTTGCACCGGCCATCTCCTCGCAAGACTTCGATTCGGAGGCATTGTATCGGTTGCTGCTACCGCCTGCAGTAGCTATTTTGGAACCATATACCCAAAGATCCGATGATCCTGTATCGAGATCCATCTGGAATGTCCTTGGAGGATTCCCGATTTGAACTGGCGTCAACCACTCGGCATTATTCTCGATGGGTTTATTGGTGGCGGTGCCGGTACTATCTCGACGAGCAAGTACTGAACTTTCGAGGTGTTGCGGAAGATCGATGTGATATTTTCGATATATCTTGGCGAGAGCTGCAATTCCGTTTCGTTTATATACTGAATTTCGGACTTGTTGAACAGAGTGTTCACTTGGTGATGTAACAGTCGGAAGGCCAGCGACCAGTGTGAAAGATGCGAGCCCGCTCGTGAGTACTGAAGAGAACTTCATGATAAAGGAGAGTAGATATAACGAAAAAGAAGAAACAGTAAAGTGAACGTGCCGTACAGAAGGAATGGCTACAGCGAAGCGTACATCAGAAACAAAAGACCTGTCGATCCGGGGAAGAATAAAAACACATATACTCCCGCAGTCCCAACAGCTCGGAACTCGACTCGGGATGAAACTGCAAAACTTGGCTTTTTGTTAGTCTCACAGAACGCGTCAACCGGCACAAGGCCCCACGAAACGGACGAGCTTTGGAGCGATCATATTGGATACCGGGTTGCAACGTGGGGCGATCAACGGCAGGAGAGAATGTCTGTGGCGTTTAACGTGGTGGGTTGGCTATGAGTCGTGTTGTGGGTTGGTTGTTTGTACGTCAGCTTGAGGGTGGAGGTTGACACGCGGCAAGTCAGGGCGAAGTGTTTCATGAGGTGATACACGGGAGCTTCCGCCAAAACAGCCACGATAAGTATTATTTCTGGATGGTATTTGAAGGGAAATGTTAAGACTTTGGGATATAGCTGTTGGATATTCACACGGGAGATGAATAGGTAGATCGAATGCAACGGTGAAAGACGTTGATCTACGATGGGATCCAGCGGCATCCTCCCTGTAAAAATGTTTCAACTCCACCGAAAACGCTTTTGACGTGCCCTGCATTAGCGGACTGGTTAGTCAGTCAGTTAGTGCGTGGACTGGAGAGCCGATCTACGACAATCGCCACATCCCGACCTGGAGCGAGCCAGGGTTACGAAGTCAATCACAAGGGCTGGTCCAAATATTCCGAGGAGAACAGGGAGGTTAAAAACTGCTCATAATGCTGTCCACTGAGTCCTCTTGCTCTTCACAACACGATGTAGCAGTTCCTTAGACAAGAAAGTTGAGATAATGTTCGATTACTTAGCTGCTTAGTACGTCACAATCGTGGCTACCTGAGGCATTACCGAAGCATGATTGGTGAAAGAAATTTCACGTGAGGGCTCTCCAAACCCCGCCCTTTCTTCATCATGAACGTGCTATACTCTCTACAGCACTTGGTTGCACTGGCAAACCTACCAACTCACTGTCGAACATGCCTCGCAGTCTGTTGCCAGGCCCGGCCCCTGAAAATATCCATGTTCTAAGCCAAAATCCACCACTGGTCCCCAACCTAGGAAGACGCCGTAAGGCCATCACTTTAGCCTGCGAACCATGTCGGCAGCGCAAGTCCCGAGTGCGCAGTTTCATGTTGTCCTAGTGTGCGAAACAATGAGTTAACAAGGTTTTCTCTCAGTGCGACGGCGCCAAGCCTAGGTGCTTACAGTGCAAGAGGCGAAGGACAGAGTGCCACTACCGTCCTACCCTTGAAGAGCAGGGAGCGTACCAAGAACTATTCCGTATTCTAGCGACAAAGCCAATGCATGAAGGCACTGATATCTTGAGAAGAATCCAGAGCGGCCATGATGTTGAGTCGATACTTGACCACATTCAGCGTGCAGATCTTCTAAAACAGGCACATGTGGTGCCGGATCACTATTACCAGTATGAGTTTCCTTATCGCAAAGAAATGCCTAACTTCTTGATCCAAAAAGGGAATCAGTACCTTGATTCATGGCTGTATAAGTACTCATTGGGTGAAGAGAGGATACAAGATGGTGACAATCCACCAACAGAGCATCCTATAATTTACGAGGCTCCGTATCATGCAGCCGAGATGGTCGATCCTCTTCTAGACCATGTCGACGCACAGAAATGGACGTGCATCATCGATGACAACAAGTTATTGCGGAAGCTACTAGAGACGTATTTCATGACCGAATACACTTTCTATCCAGCCTTCCAAAAGAACTACTTTCTAGAGGATATGGCATCAGGTCGAGGCAAATACTGCTCCTCTCTTCTAGTCCATGCAGTCCATGCATCTGCTTGCGTGGGTAAGACCCCGTAGTTTATCAGAACATCTAATCTAAATCATGTCTCCAGCACGGCTACTCCAAGATGAGTCATCGCTCTCAGTTCTGGAACCCCCGGACTCTTGGATATCAATTCCTTGCAGAGGCACGCCGACTATGGGAGATGGAGATTGGTAATGCTCGACTTACGACCATCCAAGCTGCCATTGTCCTATCGATTGTGCATGATGCCAATGGTAGCGACGAGGTGGGGAGATCTTATCTGACCCAAGCCGTTGCGGCTGCGCATGCAATACATCTATTCTCTACGCCAACCACGAAGAGTGACGATGCTGAGTATAATGCAAGAGCCTTCACAGCATGGGCGCTATTCGGGCTACAGGCGTAAGTCCCGCTCCCTCGCCTCATGACGAAGCTGACAGACGATAGCGTGCATAGCTTTCATGTGTTCAAAGCACCACTACTCTCTATGCCTCCTTGCATACAACTATCTACACAAGACGACGGCTATGGTGACTTCGGGCTTCGTTATCCATCAGCAAAAGGACCTGTATCCGTCAACTATGCCCATACCTTTCGGACATTCTCTGAGTTCCGGCTCATCATGAATGATGTTGCTGCTGTGTTTTTCTCAGGCTTCAAGAACACCCCAGACACTATCGTGGACAGAATTAAGGGTTTCTGTATCCGCCTTGACTGTTGGTATCGAAATCTTCCGCCAAGTCTCAAGGCATCAGAAATCTCTTTTCCATGGCAGCTCAAGCTTCAGTAAGTTTGCCTAGCCATTCGTTCCTTGGACTATGCTAATTTTTTCAGTATGCATTACTACAACCTGACTGTATATCTGCTAGAAACACTACGCATGACAACTGCACCCGCACTAGTTGACGACAGCGTTAACAAGGTTTTGAGCGACGCCAAGATAAAAATGGAAACGTTGCTACGCTTATACTACCAGCGGCACGGATTCGAGTCTTATGACATATTCATCATCATTCTGCTGGCCTTTATAGGTTTCATGCACGCAAAAACCTTGGAGACTTCTGAGACAATAGATCTAGAAAGCCGAAGATCGTCGGTCGTCCTTGTTGTCAAAGGTCTTCGAGATCAAAGCATCAACTGCTATCTGGCCAAAGTAGTCTTCCGTCTACTGAAAGGGAGTATTGGAATTGAGAATGACTCTCTGCTTAAAGAGGTGGGCATCGTGGAGGAAGGAGGGGAGGAAGAGAAAGCAATGGAGCAGCAGGTGAATTCATCCTGGCCCATTGACCTGGAGTGGATTGAGGTTGATCCGGAGAAAAATAGATTAGACAATATCATCAGGAAGACAAAACAGCTAGAAATTTGAAGAACCATTTCTAATAGAATCGTCTTATGCTTAAAGCTCAGTTGAGTTGGTAACCAGTTGTCTAGCACATTCGCCGGAGTAACCGAGAAGCAGAGGACTCAGAGGTGCATTCAACGACACATCTATGAGACTTCCGCTAGAGACATGCATGATGCGACCAAGCTCTTGGAGGCTATGACATGGAACTATTCGTGACCTCGTTAGTACATGCATCACGATCTTGGCCATGTCCCAGGATCTAGTTCAGTCAGTGCCCGCTTTGCATGTCTTCAATTGCCGATGTCAGGTCATCCCTCCTCTAATAACCCTAGCTATCCAATGGCTTCAGGCGTATCGTCCGCAAAAGACAGTCGTGGTGAGCATCCGAATCAAAAATAACCGTCTGCCCGCTCACCTATCTCTAAAAAACGGATTAGATATTAAAGCCGAAACTCTATCGGAACAAATCCCATCTTAACCTTATAAAACCCGTTAATATCTACAGGGCACCACGAGCTGCCTTTCCAAGTAATTCACCCTAGGCTAAGGTAGGCTCGGTTCACCACCCGGACCCTCACCATCTCCACAACAAAGGGGTCAAAGCATTAGCACGGCGTTTTAAGATGGTAATTACAATCGCTACTATTGGCTCATCTCCGGACCTGCATCTTTCGTCCGAGTCGCGCGGCGATTTTGCACCAATCTCACGACTCCAGAGCCACGGCTTCGTCCTGTTTCTGCAAGTCGTCCGTGAGCCTCGGCATTGACCACGATAAATTGGAGGGCTAAAATAGAATGTGAAAGATGATCGTCGCTCAGGGGAAGATGTTGATAAAATGTCGTTAGGAGACTGTCCTTGCTTGTCATTTTGGTTCTGTATCCTTTGAGCTTTGTTGGAAGAAATCACGATGCTCTTTAACGTTGCCTTCTTTTGCTCTGCGGCTCTGGCTGTTAGCGCCAGCAATGAGTGGCGAGCACCTACTGCATCCGATCGTAAGGCTATTGATCCAACGATGATAATTTGTAGCTAACGATTACAGGCCGAAGCCCTTGTCCCATGGTAAATGCTGTCGCCAACCACGGATATCTCCCTCGCGACGGCCTCCATATCTCGCTTGAAGATCTCATCGTCGCCTTCACCAACGCCATCAACCTCGACCCAGCTGCGACAACCCTCGTCGGCCAGAAGGCCCTTACCACTGGAAACAATGGAACCTTCAACCTCGACGACTTGAACAAGCATGGAGGTGCGTACCCTCCATAAATTACGACCACGCCACAAGCTAATTAAACTAGTAATTGAGCACGATGGCAGTCTGAGCCGCGCCGACATCTTCTTCGGCGATAACCACAGCTTCAACGAGACCATCTGGGAATCAACAGCCTCTCACTTCACCGAGGAAACCATCTCCATCGCGACCGCCGCCAAAGCCCGCAAGGAGCGCCTCAAGGCCGCTGAAGCTGCCAACCCCGAGTTCTCGCTGCCCGCCGATCTTCAGCAGTTCAGCTTCATTGAGACTGCGCTTTACCTATCTGTCTTTGGAAACTTGAACGATGGAAATGCAAAGACTGTGTGGGTTAAGACATTGTTCCGTAAGTCAACCCGTTGAGCAGATCGTACGTAATAATGCTGACGTTATGCAGAGGAGGAACGCTTGCCTTTCGAGGAGGGATTCGAGAGATCTGACGACGTGATCACTGCTGCTGGTATCCTTGGTCTTGTTGCCAAGGTCGCTGTTGCTAGCATCTAAAACGATGCAGCATGGTTAGATATTGATAGCAAATCACTGAGTATGTCAGCTACCTCTGGCGTGTCCCTTTCCTTTGTATTGTCGCGGCCGAAGAATGGCCCGCATTTAGCTTATGACAAGAATTTTGACGAGAAGATACTCGATTTAATGATAATTTCATGTTATTGTCACACTGCGACTCCTTGTTCAATCAGAGTGACCAGAAAACGCCATGACGCTCAGCTATGCAGCTGGCGAGTTACATTTTCATGTAAGCCCTAGCAAACCTCGCAGATTAGATCGGCACACAATGCGGAAGAAATGTTGAGATGTGTTCTCATCAAAATTCGTACGTGAATCAACAAACCCTTTCCCTTATTTGTTTGTGAGACAAGCTCGCTCAAGTGCACAATCGCAATGCCCTCAATCACTGCCGTAACAATCTTCATCTTCGGCCTCAGCGCCTTCAATCACGGCGTCAGCAATCTCATCTCCCCTCGCAAAGCTCTCGCCGCAAAGCAACTCCAAGACTCAGCCCTCCCCGCACTCAACGGCTTTTCAGTCGCCATCATCGGAATCGGCATTTACTACATGCTGGCTGCTTATCAAGAGAACCGCGGCTTTTTTGCTCTCACCCTGGCACGATTTATTTCAGCCAGAATCTTTTGGCTGCAAGGACCTGCTTGGAGAGTAATTGCCTCTTGGGAGGCATTTTCAGCTGCACTTACGGCCGCGGCTCTTGCTTATGAGGGATACCATGGGAGGTATGCATAATAGCTGAATAAAACGGATGGGTCCGGAGTATGGACAGTTTGGGTTCGAAATCACGGAATTTGGGTTCAGGACCGAAGGAAAGTTTAGCCTCTGAAAGTTTTCATGGAGCCAACAGGTCCAAGTACGCACAAATCTTAATGAATAAGCCTTGAAAAGTTAATTTGTTCGCCGTGTGACTCTACCTAACTCATAGCTATATAAGGGCTGCTTTCTACGGAAAGAATGTGCCAACCTGTTCACACAGACAAGGGGCACTGCTTACAGTCCCTGGCGAAAGTTTAATACACCCGACAGTCTGATTATACCCTGCCCGAGACCAAAGCAATTCTTAAGCATGCAGTTGCAAGATATTCCCTTAGAACTACGCAAGGCCATATTCGAGCTTGTGCTCAGAGCTCCTGTGACACCATCAAGTCCCTCAGAGAGCCAACATGGTCGAGCTCAGCTTCGTCACTGTCTTCGAGATGTGCGATGGGGATGGAAACCTAGAGGTGTTTGGCAACTGGCGCCCATGAACAAATCGCTAAGCTTGCTTCTGGTCAGCAGACAGTTCTATGTCGAGGTTCGGGATATTTTCAGGCGTCTTCCAAACAGCTACCACGTCGATATCATGTTCGTAAAGAATTATGGGTTCTGGCCCACATGGGATATCATAAAGCCACCAACATCACGATACATCGACAAGATAACATCGACGATCCGCATCTTTGAGCCGACCGACGACCTCGATGATCGCTTCAAAGACAGCCTGAGCTTCAGAGGTGGCGACGGAGGACCTGAGAGCGCCGCTTCGGCACTTTACGAACTGCTCGTAAGCTTGATTCAACATGGACCTGGATACGTCGGTCACCCGAATAACCAGGGCTTCGTTATCAACGAAATCGAGGTGAATGTCGTCTCTCCAACAGACGGCGCAGCTCACACAAGACTCGCTTGCAGAGACAATGAAAACCCGCGGTGGCTTCGCTTGTGTGGTATCGAATATGGAGACGAGCCGGTACCCGAGAAACGACTCGCAGACTACATGACTCATTTTTTGGACATCGTGTTCGAGGCTGACTCTGATGTCAGGCCATACAGTCAAGAATTGTACGAACACATCTTAGAAAGTATCACGTTTCAGCTCAACGGACAGGAGTGGGAGAAGAGGCGAATAGACGAGTATCTAGAGAAATGCCATCCCTCGACATGGCCGCATGACTATAGAAATGGTTGGTGTCGCAAGACCTTGAGGACAAGGCAATGGTTGAGGATGATTCATAGGAGACGAGAGAAGGTGAGGAAAGGTCTGGAGGTGCATGATAAGCAACCAGAATAAGCTTCATCTGTCACAGGGGATTGAGAATTGAACTGTTCCAGAATCCGACAACTGTTGTTGATGGAGGGTATGCGTATAGACACCTGGCAATATAGACATGCTCAACACAGACAGCAACAAGTCCTATTCGGGTCAAATCTTGCAAATATAGAGCGTGCAGAGCCTTGTCCAAGATGTAATTATGTACAATATGCTTTTAATTGACGTTCCATTGTGGAGATCTTTACCCGATCAGTTTCGGACTTAACGGCTGAGGGTGTCATCATCCAAGTAACGGCATGACGTATTCGACCCGATATTTATACATATAAACAGACAGAAGACTACCATCTGACAGCAATTTTAACAAGAAACATCTCAACCTCACAAAATGGCACCTTCAGGTCTCGCAATCATCATCGGCGCCGGTCCAACAAGCGGACGGGGCATTGCCCGGGTTCTCGCTGATAAAGACGGCGGTAATCTCGCCGTCGCCCTCTTAGCCCGCAACGCCGACAATCTCATTAGTCTGCGTGACTCACTCCGCAAACAAACCAACGGGGTTCTCCACTCCTTCCCTACAGACACTCAGACAGAGAACCTCCGTAAAGCGTTCAAAGACATTGCCAGCCATCCCGACTTCAAGGATCTCAAGCTCAAGCTGGCAATTTATCACGTCAAGCACGCCAGCAGGAAGCCGTTCCTTGAAGAAACGCCCGAGGAGTTCAATGAAAGCATGCAGGTATACACAACCGGCGCAGTAGTCTTCGCTCAAGAAGCTCTCAAGCTCATGTACGAGCAAAACGGCGGACAGACTCTCCTGGCCGATACAAACGGTGCCAAGAAAGGTACAATCATCTTCACTGGTACCCTCGGCGCCATGCGTACAAACACTGGCTATGCCGCCTATGGAGCTACTCGTGCTTCGGCTAGAATGGTCGCTCAGGCTATTGCCAAGGAGCATAGCAAATTCGGTGTGCAGTGCGTTCATGCTATTGCGAATGGAAGGATCACAGATGAGGACACTGAAGAAACGAGGACTGGAAAGCATATGAGGGCTGAGGATGTTGGACAGACATATTTGTGGCTTTCGCAGCAGCCAAGTTCGCTTTGGGTCCATGAGTTGGACTTGAGACCGGCGCAGGAGTCGTTTTAAAATATTGAAGTTACTGAGATGTGTCCGCATGATAACAATCTGAGTCAGTACATGCGTTGATATGACGAAACATTGTTCGCCAATTCGTGAATTGAGGTTTTGTGAAAAGCAGCTATCAGTTGAAACGTCTAGCAATGCTCCAGGACAAAGCGTCGTGAGCAGTCATATATATCATGACAAGAAGACCAGATAGAAAGGCTTTCTCCGAAAGGTTTGTGTGAGAATATAACCACATACTTCACATCCTGAAGGCTTGAGTACATTCTTGAACCTGTTTTGATTCATGAGATGGTCTACATGAGCAACCTTCAGCTTTGAACAGCACTAATACATCTCCAATCCACCACTAGCAGACAACGCCTGACCCGTAATCCATCTACTCTCCTCCGAAGCCAACCAAGCAACAATCTGCGCAACATCATCAACCTCACCCAATCTATTCCCCGCCGCGGTCTGATTCTTCTGCATATCAACGATCTCCTTTGGAATATTGTCCAACAAATCACTTTGAACTGGCCCAGGGTTGACCGCGTTCACCGTATGGCCCTCCTCGCCCAACTCAGCTGCCCATGAGCGCGTAAGTCCTTCGAGTGCAGCTTTGGAAGCACAGTACAGAGAGAGGTTCTTGAAACCGCAGCGGGCGCCTACTGATGAAATGTTGATAATGCGGCCACCGCCGGACGTGGGGAGATAGGGTTTTACTGCTTGGAGGAGGAGAAGAGGAGCGCGGACATTGAGGTAGAAGATCGAGTCAAAATTGGATGTTGTGATCTCGGCATGAGATTTGACTACTTCCATACCGGCGTTATTGACAAGAATATCGATGCGAGGGCCAAATGCTGCGACTGCTTGACGGACGATCTCAGCGGGAGACGACTCGTCCTTGAGATCTGCTTTAACACCAATGCACTCTGATGGTGGATCGAGTGATGTGATTTTGTCGGACAACTCCTTCACTAGCTTTTCGCTGCTTGGAGAAGTGTATGTAGCGATGACCTGCCATGCTCAGCAATGATGTTTGACCAAACAATAGCTTCCTTACCTTTGCACCTCTTTTTGCAAGCTCATAAGCAAAGCCTGCTCCGAGGCCGCGAGAAGCGCCCGTGATGATAGCGACTTTGCCCTTGAGGGTTTGGAAATTTCGTTGACTCTCCATGGCTCTGAATCAGATGAGATTTTGATGAGAAATTATCAGGTCAGCAATTGCGATTCCATTTCGAGGCTCATTTATACGTGTTTGACTGAAGTCTTGGCATTGTTCCCTATTTGGTGCTTGCTGAACGCCGATGGCAACGGAGAAGTGACGCAAGTGGGCTTCGGCGATAACTTCAATGCCAACCATGATTGGCCGGTTCGTGGGGGCGACATTTCGGCGTTAAGACAAACAACAATCAATATTCTTTTGCTATAGCCGATGGGTATGTCATGTGACATTGGAAAGGTCTTCTTTGCCTACGTCTCAGGAATATTTCTATACAAATCAGAAGTATTGAAGAGAGACGACGAGCATGTTAATGCCGAGCATACATTGACGTTTCTTACCGTCGATCCTCATATAACAGCTTTTCAATACTCAATGTTCAACCATTTAGAGAGACAGTTAGATTGTGACAGTCAGAGAATAGCTGCTGGTTTTAGAGATCAATTCTTACACAATCCGAGTAGGGCCAGGCTTCTACTGGGAACATATGAACTTACAGCCCAAATGATCGAGGCGGAGAACGATTTTGATTCAGTATAGCCACACGATGGCCTTGATATTAGTCCAGCTATGGGATCTGAAGTAATCCAGTTACAAATTTTACCTCCCTCAAATGCCCCGTATACCTGCCTCTCCTTTATCGCTTGTAGATCTTGAGCTCAAAGTATCGCAAGACAGGGAAGATAATGATAGCGAATCCGCAACCAAGCCACATTCCCAAATCCGCATTGGAAGCAGCTTTGGAAACGGGACCGATGTACCAAACCTGGGACATACCGACAATAGCACCGACCCAACCGATGATGAAGCTTGCAAGAGCAGCAAGACCAACGGGAAGATAGTTTTTGTCCTCCCAGGCAGCCCAGTCAAATCCCTGGCGACCTCGGAAGAACCAATGTTCCTCCATGACGATACAGATCATGAGCATGACCCAGTATCCCATCAGACTGACAAAGTTCTGGAAGACGACAAACAAGCTTTCACGACCAGCCATAGCAAGGACGAGAGTGATGACAGACATGACAGTTGACCAAGCCCATCGTGGAACGGCCTTGGTATAGCGACCAAGGACCTGGCATCCAAGAGAGGCAGAGTACAAGGATGGCGTACTGTTGGCAATGACACCAAGAGCGATGACAACAGAGCAGAATTTACCAAAGCCACGAAGAGGACTATAAGCCTCGACGATGAGAGCACCAGTGCTAATGGCATTGGCATCAGACCAAGCCTTGTTATCAACGATACCAGTAGCAAGACCAATAGCAATGAGGTACACAAGGGTAAATGACACTGTCAGTCCAGTGACAGTGAGCAAGAAGACCTTGAGACGGGAAGTGCGCTCCGGGTAGTAGACATAAAAGTCAGAAGCAGCAGCAGCCCATGAATTGGGGACGTAGAAGCAGAGGGAGAAGAACGACAACCGACTGGCAGCGAGGACATTGCCAGAGACAGTGGGCTTAGCGGCGGCATTGAAGTTGGGCCCAGCGACGCCGATAAGAACTGCAAGGACGACGACCTGAGCGATCCAAGCGTATCTGTGCCGCGTCAGTACATGTGCATGCATAATGGATGAAGGAGGACGTACCGTTCATAAGTATGGAAGATCCTCATGCCAAAGACAGCGACGACCCATGAGACGATAGCGACGACGATGACACCAACCAAGATGGTCATGGTGCCACCACTGACGGCTGACAAGACCTGTCCGCCAATGATGCAGTCAATTGTGGCATATCCGACCATGAGAACGATGTTGAGGAATGTCGGAAGCTTGGATGGCCAGTAGCCCATGAAGAATCGCAGAACAACCTGGTGTAACACATGTCAGTCAACACCATCACCGATGAAACAGATCCACTCACCATGGTACGATTGCCGCTCTGAGGTCCCCAAGTCGCCATGTACGCCGTCGAACAAGCACCCAGAATCGTTCCAAAGACAGCAAGCAACGCACTATCAAGAAAGCCCAACCCAAAGACCATAGGTCCAAACAGACCTGTCGCCAGGTTGTTCAGCGACAGATTGGCACTGAACCATAGCACCGCGACCTGCAAGTCAGCAGCACTAGAAGGTTCTTGACGTTCCTCTGGAAGAACACGCTCGATACCTCGGGCCTCAAGCCCAGCGAGGCCTTCGATGCGATTATTCAGCTTCTGGAAGGAGGAGAGGGAGATGCTAGGGGGGTTAGAGCTTTCATCACCCGTAGGTGACGAGCTCACGGTCGCTGACTTCTCATGAGTGGCTTCCGTCGTGTGTGTTGGGAGAGACATTATGAGGTCAATGGCCGCAATGTGGAAATTAAACAGGAGGGAAGAAAAAGGAAATGTATGTATGCACGGCACACACAGAGTCCGTGTGGTAAAGAGGTTGCGTTGCAGGAGTTGAAAAAGGAAATGCAAACAGAGTTTGTTTTTGTCTTGCAGATACTGAACCCTTGCAAGCTGTCTCGGTTGCAGTGAACGGATGCGAGTGGGAGGCGGAATGTTACCGACCTCTCATTGACGGTAAAAAGCTCATGCATGCATGGTAGCTTGACTGGTCCATGGTATTGGAGTTTGTTGTGGCTTGAAGCTGATAACCAGGGTTCTTGGGTCTAGGTCCGCTAGTCCATGTAGTTAATTTAGCAATGAAACCATCCCCCGTGTGCGCTAACAGGAATGGGTTTAGAGGGGAGGTAAGGATCGGTTGGAGCGGAACCGTGATGGCTACGCCGCGGAGCGGGAGGGAAGGGATGGGAGGGGAAAGGGTCTTGAATCTCCATTACGGGCACTAAACGATATGCCGGTTTTATTCTTGGCGATAAATCACTTGGCCGAGGGGAATAAACATGTTCATAACAAAAATAAAGTCATTGGAAATATTCATGCTAGTCTAAGTAATACACAATTGGGGAAATGGTCTATGTCTGCTTCGAGCTAACCTCCACGCTCGTAACCACTGTAATCTGTCCACTGCGAGCCCTCTCATGCTGCTGCGTCCCACTACTAATCTTCGCTTCAGCGCGGTACGGCCGCTGCAGCAGATCCGGCGTATGCTGGTCCACCAGCTCAATCTGGCTCCCCTGCTCGGGCGACACGTCTGTGCGCACGCCATCCTCATCCTCCAACTTGGCCCAGATTGAAGGTTTACTTGACAGCGGGTGAAGGCCTTGAGTTCTCCGTCGCGCTGAACCTTCGGGGTATGAACCGTTGCGGTAGGGAGTGTTGGGGTATGAGGAGGGGTCCGTGGAATCGCCCTTGGAGCCGAGGGCGAGACGCAGTACAGGCCAGCAGAGAGGCAGGTTTCCGACCCAGAGGGCGACGCCGCCTTCTGCGACGTACCAGTAGAGAAAGACGTAGGAGTTGGGGTTGCTAAAGTTGTAGTAACGATTGAGGACGGCGGCGAGGATCTACACAATTAGCGCAGGTCAAGAGGGGTTAGAGAAGAAGCTTACGTTGAACAAACCCAGTCCAAAAACACAGCACAAACCAATCTTTCGCTTCTTAGGGAGACTGATGTTGATGACAATCGGGATCGGTAATAAAATCAACATAATGTCGCTAGCGATATTGCAAGCCGTCGCAAAGATCATATGGTTGTAATACGTCGCACATTGCACTGTCGTCATTAGCTCAATCCCTTGCCAGCTCTCAATCGCAGACTCACTCTTCTTGGGATTAACTGGAACAGACCAATACTCTGGCGTAGGAGAACACCAAAAGAATACAAACATAAAGGTAACAACGATATATGTCACCGCGCAGAACGCAGAGACGAATCGCACCGCCCATTTCTGTCTTATCGATGTGCCCTGCGTCAATCTTGCGTACAAAAATAACAGACACGCCTTGATGGTCCATGTACAAGTGAGGGCGAATATCTCGAGTACAAAGGTCATTTTACTGCCGATAATAGCTTGTTGTCGTCCCTCGGGGGTGAGCTTTGCGGCGACATCGGCGGGCATGTAATTGCTGCCATTCTTGGCGACTTCGTTGATCGAGACGACGACTCCTGTAAAGTTGATCTACGGCCTGAGTATCAGTAACGGCGCGTTGGTGGGTTTGACGGGTGAAACGTACGAGGGCAAAGACCATGAGATAATCTTCAATGGCGAGACGACTCCATTTTCTAAGTTTCATGCGTCGTGATATCCTGCAGGAACCAACATGTCAGTCACAAAAACGCCTCAAAAGCCACGCATGGTGATGGATGGATGGATGCCTTACAGTCGACACACAACGACAAAGAGGCCCAACACCCATAGAACCCAGGACTCAACCAACAGCTTGTGCAGAAAATCCATAGCGAAAAATAAAATGAAGGAATGAATGAGTGACGAACGCCGCAGTTGGCTGCTCCAGGAAGATGAACCTAAATGTCCTCCCAAGATTCATATCACCCCTGAATCCTGTCCTGTCCTGTCAAACGATTAACTTTTATCGCCGGCACGGTAAAATGGCACGGCGAGCATGGTCGTGAACCCAAAATTACAGGAATAATCTCAGCTTGACACGAGGAGGGCAGGGGGGCAGAATGCAGTCTGCATGGCTAGTCGTTTCCCCTGCATTTTTCCTGTTTTTTCTTCTATGCACTCATACTGGGATCAAGACGTTGGCTGGAGAGTTGCGCTTAAATCGGCACGTCAGAAAAGCATGGATTTGGAAGTCGGTTACTGGAGACGATCGAAGTGATAGGCAGTAGTTAATCGGCATAACGTGTCGATTGACAGTGACGATCTTGATCTCGGGCTGTACAGATTCCACCAACAGCCTCAAAAGCCACGAACAAAGACCAACAACCCGTTAATCACGCCTCCGTTTCGTCGTGTCCAGTAGTTCACTTCGGATAGCTCTCCCACTACCCGGTAATTCCAAGCTAGCCGCGGCAGATAAAGCAAAAACAACCACCGGAAGTGGCTTGCACCTAATACTCAAAACACCCAATATTGCAAAGGAACGAACCGCTTGATAAGGTAAGTATGGTCCGAGACAATCGGCTCCCACAAACGGCGCAGCCACGCTCGCCGCGGAAAGAAAAGAAACAGAGACAGTCGAAACTCTCTGTCTTAGCAGATCCAATTACCGTCCAAATCCTCCAGGATCCGGCGCCCGGCCCGCCTCCGACCCCTGCGCGGGCCGTGGGGGGTGATCCCGGCTGGGCGAAAGCTTAGAGTTTTCTTGTCATACGATGGTGGGCAAGCTAAAAGCTAATCTGCCCCGTTTTCACTAACGTAGCGGAAATCTAGAAGGGGACCATTCTGGAATTGGGGGGATGTTTAATGCCTGGGCGCGCGGCAGTTGAGTTGATGATGGATACCTGTTACGTTGGGGGTTCAAAGTATGTCGGATTGCGTGATTCTTTGGGTTAGTACTTCGCAGCTAGTAAATCGAAGGACACTCTTCTAATTAATATTGCTCGTGTAATGATCGTAGGTCGTGGATTGGATCCTGGTGTGTTCTTGCAGGAGCCAATCATTTACGTATCCAAAGAGGAAGCTAGTTAACACCAGCAGAATATTCCATCGGGAGACTCGTAACTGCAGATAACGCCTCATGAACCTGGTAGGGAATTTTCACGCGGATAAAAAGAAAAGAAGCCAGGATCCTCGGTTACGTCGGATCTCATTCTGCAGAATCGTCGCTTGGCGCTGTTATCTCTTTACCTCGTACTGTAGTCCCAAGAAATCAGCGCATTCCCCCAAACCAAACCACTCGCTCACTGTAGGCGTGCTATTGGCTCGTCTAGCAGCGGGGGTTGTCTCCGCGCTTTTTTCCGAAATCTTCAGAGGCGTTATAACTGTCTCACTTGCTTGGTAGCACCGCACGGCACGCACAATTCTACACTAAAAAAGATAACCACCCAAAATTAATCATCAACCATGCCCGTCAACCCCTCTCTACGCACTGTTGACCAGTTCACGCAGCTCGTCTTTGACTTTGTCGTCATAGGCGGCGGCACAGCTGGACTAGCGGTCGCAGCGCGTCTCGCTGAATCCGACCCGTCTTACACCGTCGGTGTTATCGAAGCAGGCGGTCTTGTACAGAATGATCCTGATATTGACATCCCCGGCCACTATGGCAGGAATCTTGGAGGGAGCTACGATTGGCACTTGGAGACGCTGCCTCAGGAGGGTCTCGGGGGGAGAACGCTTCCGTGGCCGAGGGGCAAGTGTGTCGGTGGCACAAGCGCACTGAACTACATGGCATGGAACCGCGCTAGCAGGGATGATTACGATGCTTGGGAAGCTTTGGGTAATCAAGGTTGGGGCTGGGATTCCCTCTTGTGAGTTTATGCCTATTTTATTGGATGACACGCTGAAGCTGATTCGTTTTCGTTATGTAAAGGCCCTTCTTCAAACGCTCTGAGACATTCCATCCTCCTAGTGAGAAGCTCCAGCACGAGTTTGAGATCGCTCATGATGCAGAGACCTTTGGTGATTCAGGTCCCATCCACATCTCATACCCAACCTCGTATTCACCATCGCACGGGCTATGGCACAAGACGCTTAATGCGCTTGGTGTAGAGACTAACCCATCTCACGTTGGAGGCTCAAACGTCGGCGTTTGGACATGCGTCAACGCCGTTGAGCCGAGTGCCGCGCGAAGATCTTACTCAATAGACTACGCCACTGGATCGCGGAACCTGCACATCCTTACCGACGCCACAGTCGACGAGATTCTCATTAACCAAGCCCTTGTAGCCACTGGTGTGCGGTTCACCCACGGTGGCGTCGAGTACGCTGTTTCAGCTACACGGGAGGTTATCCTCTCAGCCGGGAGCGTCAAGTCACCGCAGATCCTTGAGCTTTCGGGTATAGGAAATCCCAGCATATTAAGTAGTGCGGGTGTGAATGTCAAGGTTGAGAGTTCGCAGGTGGGGGAGAATCTGCAGGAGCATATTAGTGAGTTGAGAAGGTTTTGGGATCGGCGTTTTGAGCTAATTTGTGTTATCTAGTGCTTGCGACGATCTTCGAGGTTGATCCATCGCTCGCTAATCGGGATGATCTTATGAGAGATGAGAAACTTAGTGCTGCTGCGAAAGAGGTGTATCTTACAAAGGCAGATGGGCCTTTGACTGTGTTGCCTGTGTCTCTTTGCTACGTTCCCTTCGCTCATTTCGTTCCGAAGAATACTCTTGCTAGTCTTCATGAAGATGCAGACAAGGTATCTGTGTTTGACTCTGACAAACAGGATATTCTGCGTGAACGTCTTGATGGTAACTCTACGCTTGGTCAGATAGAGTACATCTTTGATCTTGGGAACTGGAACCCTAACTTCGAGGGTGAAGAGGGTAAGAAGTACGGCACTATGTTACAGATCTTGCAGTATCCTTTCAGTGTTGGGTCTATTCACATTCGACCAAGTGAGCACGCTACAGCCGAAGATGCACCAGCCATCGACCCAAAGTACTATGAAGGTCCCCATGGAAACCTCGACATGGAAGCTATGAAGCAGTGTCTCCAGTTTGTCGATAAGATCGTGCATACAGCTCCTCTCTCAAACATAATCCGCTCCTCAGCATCTCCTTCCGCAGCAGCTATCAAGGACGATAAGCTCCTAGGAGACTGGATCACACAAAACACCATCACTGACTGGCATCCTGTCGGAACATGCGCCATGGGCGGTCGTGCTGGTATCGAAGGCGGCGTCGTTGATGAAAGACTTCGAGTTTATGGCGTTCATGGCCTGAGAGTTGTTGACGCAAGTGTTATGCCGCTACAGATCAGTGCGCATATTCAAGCTACTGTTTACGCTATTGCTGAGAAGGCAGCGCATATGATTGTTGAGGATGCGAGGAGTGCGGATAGGGAAGGAAGAGAGTTGGTGACGAAGCAGGCTAGACTTTAGATGAGGCTGGTACGATAGATAAGCGATATAATAGTGTTATGTGCTAGTACCTGATATGATATTCGAATGAGGGTGACTTCAGTCGTTGCGGAGCCATGCTCGAACGATGGCACCGATGGCTTCAGGCTGGTGATAAGGGGACATATGTCCTGCCTCATCAACAGCATAGAATCTCAACTGATCATTCCCTTTCCAGAAACCTCCTTCCTTAACATTCCATCCATCAGCATCAGACGTTAATTCACCGTCCTTGTAGTACCAGCTTTCATAGCCAAGTTCTCGATAATTATCTTGTCCATTCCACGGCTGTCGGTTCAGCATACGCATTTGTCCAGGGGTGTTACTACAAAGATTAGTGCTCAGTTCAAGCAGAGACGTATTGGGAGTGCCTACATGATGATATCGTTGTTGCCGTTGATGAAAAGAACTCGTATACTTGTCTCATCAAGAATCCACGTCAACTCCCTTGTAACGGGTATGTGGATATTCTGCGCAATGTCCCAGCGCTCATTGGTATCAAAGTCGATAAGATAAAATGGAAAGCGGTCGAATCCAAGTCTTTTTTGGACCCAACGACGATTCAGGAACTTCCATTCCGGTCCGTGGTCCATGTTCGAGCACAAAGGAGGTTTCTCACACGGATGTCGGTCTGTCCAAGATCAGTAAGCTTTGTGTCAATCTTGAGGCGATCAAAACGGGATACTCACTATCATAAGGGTCCCATCCACCGGGCACGACGCCTTCCATGAAGTACTCCCCCAACGTCTGCTCACAAACCTCATTCGCCGCCTTGCAAGTCTCAATATCATAAAAGTACCGACACTGACTTCCCAGCTTCTGACACTCGGGTATCGCAGCAAACATATTCTCACAAGCCGTACGATTCATCAACGGATATTTCCTTCCATCGCCAGCCCAATTCTCACAAAAGAAGGTATAATATCCGATGAACTGCTGCGTCGCGTCAATATATCCATCAACAATGATGGCAGATGAAATTTCGACCCGTGGTTCGATGCCACGCTCCGCATTCTCGCGGTCGTGAGAGACGATATGTTTCGTGTAACCGGTAACGTAGTGACCGCCCATGGATTCACCCGTGATATGCCATGGTTTTCCAGCGAGATTGGGGAATACGTCATGGGAGAATGTGGAGAGGAAGGTGTGTACGTCTTTTGCGCCTTGTTCGAGACTGACGGCGATTTTGTTTCGGTCTGTGATTTTGGAGAAACCAACGCCCACGGGTTGACTATCGAGTGTCAGTCAGAGTGGTGATACTAGGTTGTTGGAACATACTCGATGTAAACGACGTTGGCACGGTCGATCCACGAGTATTCAGCGCGTCTTGTTGAGTTCCCATCTGGATTCACAGTACAGGGACCGCTTCCCATAAATAATCCCATTTCTCCAGATGCGCCAGGTCCACTGATGCCTGCGTTAGTTCGGTCTGGCCTGCCATATCAACTTTGACTTACCCGCTCATCCATAGTAGTAAAGGATCAGTCTCTGGATTATTACGACTCTCAAAATACCCTACAAACAGTCAGTATCCTGATATCATCTCAGAACTGGGCTGCGTACAGAAGAACATGGACTTATCCTCCGTCACGTTAACCGTGCCGGTGAATTGACGAGCGCCCGCATCGCAGAGATCAGAGGATTGTTCACGGACAGTGAAAGCGGGTTTGGTTACTGGTTCATCTGTTAACGGCTTCTGGTCTTGACCTGCGACATGGCTAATCGTCGCGAGAAGCGACACAGCAAATGGACCAAGCCACATCGCGAATTGGTGTTTAGATGAGTGAACTTTGATGGCGCTTGAGAGAATTACTAATGCTGACCCTGGCCAATTAATCTTTCTATGGCGATGGTGGGTGGGTCGTACATAAGGATAAGATAAGAACTCGCCGTGTCCTACCCTGGATGATGGTATGTTTATGTGCTGTGGCGCGATTTGAGCACCAGAATTGACAAAAGGAAAGTCTCATGAAGATGAATATACACACGAACCTCTATTATGACATGACTAATTCTGTTCTTCCTGGGGAAATGCGTGGTTTGCTAGAGGGATATATTCACAAAGTTGTCTGGATCATGTAACCAAGATAAACTGATAACGACAATTTTGTATTCCCGGCCAAACTTGGGCCTTGAAGTGTTCCGCCACTTGGCGTGGAGCAGGCAGCAATGTAAACTCCGTCGAATAAAGGAGATTGTTATGATGTCACTATGAAAGCGAAGGCGAGCATCTGACTTAGGCATACCAGAAGAAGTGACTGCTCGTAAGGCTAGATGCTTCTAGCGCGACGCGACGGAACGACAAGCGCGTTCCAGGCTGACATTTAACTCAGTCACCGGAAACTGAAGCTCACTCTTGAAGCTCACTCACTCTTCTTGCAGCAAGCCGTTCTCGTATTTTTCATCAAAAATGAACTGGATAAAGTTATTATGAGGGAATAACACCGCGGTCATACCGCCGGCTTATTTCCTCAGGACTAATACAAAAATCGTCAAGTCTCTAGCCTGTAAACTCAGATCGTCCCCTTGAGCTTTGTCTCTGAAATATGAGACAAGAGCGGCAGAGATATAAACACATCGCTGGAAATAAGCGGTGAATAAAATCGAAATCCTGCCCATCTCTTCTAGAACATCCTAACAACTTGGAACTCACTTCCACCGTCCCCTATCTAAATTCCGACATATCAAACGCCACTTGGTGACCCAAATCCAGCCCATCCTCACACTCCGGAACCTCAGTAATTTCCCGAGCGAATGATTGGTCACCACAGCTAGGGCCTGTCTCACAAGGTTACACTAAACGAAAATATCGAAATGACGACTACGATGTTTGCCCAATTTCCCGCATTCACCATTAACTACCGCCATTTTTCTCTCCAGGAAAAGTAATTCACTTCGCATTTCATCGCCATGAGCCGCTCGTTCATGTTGAGTAGTGATGTGATGTGAAAGTGACCGACACTGCCGCCAAACGCCTCTGACCGGGGTTAGTCACACTGCGGAAGCGCCTTTATTGACACCTCATCAGATAGGCAGAACTCTGCGCCTGCATCACACTTCTTTGTTCACTTCTGTCATTACTCACTTTATAGCGCCATTCTACGGCGTGAATGCCTTATACTAATATCATCTTCTTGTTGCTTATTCTCCTATATCCCTCTCTCAACTCAACTCAACTCAACTTCTTTTTGGCAACACTGCCTTGGGTAGCAAACTTTTTGCTCCGTTTTTGCCTCAACTTTCATCGCGACACAGCGATCTCAATAGTAATGTCTAAAAAAGGTGAGATCATCCATCAGACTGATTTATCATCCGTTTTACTGACCTTCCTAGTCATCGAGCCATATCTTTCTCTCATGGCCACGCCGGAGGAAGAATGTATGTTGACTCCACCTCAACGTGTCAACTTTCGCTCACAAACAAAAGTCGCAGAAGACTATGACGATTTGATTTTCATCGGCGCCTACGACATCCAAATAGAGTCTCACATCGAGAACAAGAGAACAAGCGACGTCTCATTCCGGATAAAATTCAAGTTCGGCCCAACCGACACCTGGTCTCGTGGCTGGGCCGAAGAAATCGATCTTCACAAATACTACCAGGACATCGTCCTCAACTACTGGCGCAGCATCGGCGGGCGCTGCGAAGCTACTGGATTCAAGATGTACAAAATACTCAGAATCATAGCCGAGGAGAAGAACAAGTATCGCGTGCAGTGGGTTGGCTACGATGCGGAGGAGGATACAAATCTGGAGCCCAAGAAGAAGGTCTGGAGCATAGCGCCTAAAGCCGTTCTTGCGTGGAAGACTCGCGCAGTGGAATAGGTTGCACGGCGTTGGGCATGAAGAGGCAAAAAAAGTGTTTTTCTTTTTCTGATTGGTGGCGCCAGGATACACAGCGTTGTTTTTTTTGAGCGGGCGTTTGGCCATTTGTCATATTGGAGACATCATACCCATAGCGTGTTCTTTTTTTCATTTGTTTTCACAACCTCGCGCAAGCAAAGGTTTAGTGATATAATATAGATTCTTGAGATAAGCAATGGCGTTCTTGATTATTCAAGTCCAGATCTCAGTCAAACTCCCTTGTGTTTGTCTTTCCCTGCTGATTCTGTTCCCTGACGATTTCCTTTAGCACATTTCCTTGCTTTCTTGCTATATCTGCTATCTCCTGCGACAGTTGGCGCATTGTCTCCGAATCTTCCTCCAACTGCTCCAAAGCCTTGCGATATTTCCCGACAATGTTGACTATATTTTGATCTGGTTGCCGATTACTTAGCTTGTTTCGCGCTTCGGTTACGAGTGTATCCACTGTAACTTTCTGTTTCGACTCAACAACCTTTCCTTTCGCATATTTATCCAAGAACAGTCTGTTAAGATTGCTGAGTCTTCCAAGTAATGCGAAAGCGGATCTGGTGGTTTGTGGCAGGGTTGGGGTCGGCTTGCCCTGGTGGTGGCGGTTTGAAGGCATGCTTTGTTGATGTACTGAATAGCGTTGAAGAGGTTTGTGATTGACTATGTGTTGGAGAGTCTTTGTTATCGAGGCACTTAGGATGTTGGACCTGGTTGGGTCTTTTATCTATCCAACGGCTTGTAACCAGAACAGCGTTGAGAATCATGCATGCCGTCAGCACCGTGATGCACACCTTTACTCACCCTTGTCATATGCCGTGTATCATGGTTCTCGTTGTCGCAAGCTAATCGCGAACATCAGCCTTCGAATAAGATCACACAGGAAATCGGCAGGCGGTATGCTCGAAGAAGTATCACTGTTGACCATCTCTTCGTTGCCTCGACACAGGACTCAGAGCCACAAATCAGGCACCTTGCCCGAGCCCAGGTGATGGGAGGATATGTCAGTGCTTGCTACTAGTCAACAGTGCAGTGACAGTCGACAGAAGTCTCGGATACCGAAGTGATTGCTTGCACACGACGTCAAGCACCTCTGAGCAAGTGACGATAGAGAAAATGGCGGTGATGAGTACGCCGCAAAAGGAGTTCATCACTGCGCTTGTGACGAGTGATTGATGCTGTCTGTGTTGTAACTGTCAAGTCCATAAAACACTCAAGGCATCCAAGCCTTCTCAGTCGGTTGTCAAACAAAGACACACTACCAACTACACATATCCACTCATCCCTACAATCACCAAACCCCCCCACAGAACATGTCTTCTCATCGCCGCGGAAGGGATTCCGATCACAGACGATCCAATGGTCTAAGACCCAGTGGCCCACGACCTATCGAGCCAGGATCTACTGATAAGCCATCCAATGAATCACGATCTAGCGGCCCACGACCAAATGGAGCACGGCTCATGGAGCTGCAACCTACGGATCCGAGAAACGTGGATCCGCAACTTACGGGTTCACGACTCAGTGGCCAACGAACCATGGGACCTCGATCCTATGACCCGCGACTCACGAGTGACCAGCCCCAGCCTGGAGCCAGCGGCATAGTAGGCCAGAGAGAAATTAAAATCATGGAACTAAGTCAAAGGCTGGCGGAAATTCGGCGGCAGATAGAGGCGATATATCACTTGAAAGCCGAGCAGCAGGAGAAAGTGGAAAACCAAAAGGACTGGATTTCTCAGCTGGGCCGCGACAGACGGTCAAGTAGGGACGTAAAGGAGGCTAAAAAAACATTAGGAGTGATGGAAGCTACTTTGAAAGGGACTGTGGACAAGCTGGAGAGAGCTAGGCTCGAAGAAGAGGAAGTGTTTATGACTCGGTGGCGTCTTCAGCAGGACAGGTGAGGAATTTGATGGAGAACGGGGAGAAAGGGGGAGAGAGATGTTGGGATTGCTTAGATCTATCGCTGCTAGATCCCAATCATAAATTAATGGGCTTATTGAACTTGAAACAACACGTGGTTTGATCTTGTGATGAAATGGTAATGTAGCGACTGCCGCCTTTCTTAAGCGACCAAGACATAGAACCTGTAGACGGAATACAAAATAAAAGTTTAGAAAATAAGTGTAATAACTAATAGTAGAGATATTATTCTGCTATCTTTCTGCTTTAAGAAGACTGCAGTAAAACCTTGCGACTAATAGACATTGACTTGTAACTTTGAATTGAACCAGCTGTGACTTGGGGTCAAGACCAGTGGCAGATGGTTACTAATCACTACCTACTCTCCGCAGAACCTACAGGTGATCAGACTCGGATAGAGACAGTGCCAGTGACGGGCACGCCTCGGAGAGTTCTTCACTGCGCTGGCCCTGAGTGACCATCATCCAGTCCGCGTTGATCCCATCTCTAAAAGCCCATAAAAGACCCCAGCCATCCCTTGTTTTCTGAGTCTGTCCTCAACCCAGCGCAGATCCCAACAGACAACAACTAACGATCTCTCTATTCACTAAAGAACTACACGGACCATGTTCTGGAGTCGCCGTCGAAAGGGATCCGATGCCCGGCGATCCACTGACAAACCCCGATCCAGAAGGGCAAGATGGGAAATCCAAGAGCGCATCAATGTACTAAACCAACGACTGAACAGCGTCCGAGCGGAGATTGATGAGATATACCGCAGGCGAGACGAGAAAGAGAAGAGACTGAGAAGGGCGAAAGATGAAGTCAAGCGACTGAAGCCAAGAGACGACCAAAGCAGAGGGACATTGACGAAGCCAAAGAAACGTTGCGCCGGAGGAAGCGTGATTTGAAGGACATTGAGAGTGTCTTGAAGCAAACGAAGCGCGAGAAGAAGTCTCTGACCAAGAAGAGGGATCGTCTCAGCCTTCGCGTCTGAATGGCCTTGGAAAAGGATGGAACATAAATTGCTTAGTTCTTATCTGTTCATCTAAATCGTAACTTGGGTGAGATCCTGAAAGGACAGTCTCTTCAATCTTGGAACCAATTTACTATTTTGCCAATGTTGCTTGCTCCCGTTTCAGAGAAAATACGGCACGGATGAAACTGAACTGATGACTAGAACATGCCCTTTCCAGAACTTGCGGGATTCATTTGAAGTGATGGACAAGACATATAGGAGCAATAATGCTTGGTTTAAATTCGCGGCTGAGCACAATGTTCAACAGCACAAAGACGCCAGATGCGAGTCGTATGATACATTCTGGCGAACTTTTCATGTTCGGTCGGCGGACGCGACTATGGACAGTGATCACTGAAAATGAACAGAACCATGGCTATGTTCATGTGGCTAATGGCTTTGGGTATAAATTGTGAACCTGGCTCATCTCTGGCAATACTTCTTCTTATTCCAACTTATACGACCAGCTACGAACAACCAAACATATCCTTTGCACTTCACTTAAGGCCACTTTAGTCCACCATGTCCGAACGACTCGTTATTGTAGTTGAGGTAGATCCGTCACTCAAAGACCATGACAAGCAACATTCCTTGGAGGAGAAGATTGAGTTGGCAGAAAGTAGAATCGAAGATCTGCGAGATGAGATAAGAGAACTGGATGAGAGAACACATAAGCTGGATCGGAAGACAGAAAAACTAATGAGGAGCAACGAAAGATTCGGGGGAGTCCTAGACCGAGCACAGCATGAAAGAGCATCGAGAAGGGCCCTGTTGGATGGAATTGAGAAATTGAAACAAGGCGAGAAGACATGCTTAAAGAATGAGAAACAGCTGCTTCAAATGGACCTCAAGTCTCTGGGGTTACGAAAGGAGAAGCGGGAATGGGAGGTTTACAGAGAGGAGCTTAAGACTAGTCAAGAGAAGATGAAGTTTGACAAGTGGATGGGACGCGAGGAGGGCTTGCGGTATGAAGATTGGAAGAAGAGTAAGTACAGTCGGGACTAGGTAAGATAAGCTGCACTTGGCTTTGAAGTTTTATATTGGGTCTGACTCAAGTAAAATCTCAAAACGACCTTATATTTAGTCTTAGCATAAATTACTACAGAATGGAGCTTCCACCAAGATATGTGTAATTGATATGAAGTGTTTGATAAACGCATTGGAACTAACAGGTGTTATGTCTCGTTGCGGGTATGATAGTGCATTCGTGGTTGAGTTAAATATTCAGTGCACACAGATCCCAGCTGCTCGTGATGGACATGCCCGAAACGAAAACCGTTCATCACCCTCTCAATGCAGCAAGAGTAATTAATGGTCAGTGAACAAGAACAAGAGTCATTGTAATTCCCTAATGTGTAGCAGATGGCCTCGGTATAAAGATGCGAGGCTCGTTCCACCAAGGGGCCGTGACCTCGTTAATTCAACAAGCTACCGACAACTCATGATACCCCTTCTCAGAATTTTGATTAATTACCAGTTCAATATGCCCGACCGAGCGAGAATCAAAGTGGAGAAGGAACCATCTCGTGATAAGCATGAGCAACGAAGGTGGAAGCCCGAACAAGATCTCAACCGCGCGAGGGAGAACATCCGTGACCTGAAGAAGAGGATCATTGAGGTTGAGAAGAAAATCGATGAACTCATTGACAGGAAGGAAACTCTGGAAGAGAACAACAAAAAGTTGAGGGGTGTCATCCAGGGACAGGAAGGAGAAGAAGCATCGCGGAAGGTGATAGAGAGCGCGAGTCGCCAATTACAGAAGAGCCAAAAGTATAGTTCTGATCAAGGGCACAAGTGGAATAAGCTAAGGGATGAAACGTCTAAGTTGGAAGCAGAAAAAAAGGACTGGGAAACTTGGAGAGAAGATATTGAGGCGGAATGCCATCGGAGAGCAGTCTTTGAAGCCCGGATAAGGAACGAAGAGCCGCGGAGCTATGAGAGCCGGAAGAAAAGCAGCCATCATCCAGTGAGGTAAGAAGCCCAGGAGCCTCTCTTTAGATCACTCTAGTTCAATTTGAGCCAAGGTCAATTATAGACACAGGGAAGCCTCCATTTAAAACGCAGTATGAAGTGGCTCAGGGTAAAGGCGAATATCGCCGAGACGATACTGCCTGGATCTTGTAGTATTTGTGCAGTCGTGTAGCTACGTTATAGGCCCTAGAGGGCAACGACATGATTCTCCTGCCTCGGCTGACTACCAGCAGTCTTCGAGACAGTCTTTAGGAGGTTCCGAGCCACAAGACCAACACTTGGACATTTCAATATGGCGCTCCTCTCACCCTTGGAGATCGAGGCTCAGAATATCATCAGCCAGCACCTTTAGCCCACGGCTTTGAGCCATATGAAAGTGCAAGTGCTGTCTTTGAAGATCAACCACGCCATGTAGCTAAGTCACATAGGTCTGGTGCGTGTCCTGCGAGAGATCTGACTCGGGAAGTGCCAAGCAAGGGGCCATGACCATTCCTGGGAATGGGTCCCAGCTCTGGGAGTCCACAACATCCAGCCAACGCGTTACTAGACATGTCCCGTTGAACGAGACCTATTAAGCAAAGACATCTCGGACAACGCTGAATGATCAGCGGCAGCCTTCAAACTTGATGGCCCAGAGCGGATCACTCATAGACAGGATGGGCCAGGTTGAAAGGGAGAAGCTATTGAGGTTGGATACGTTTCTTTGTTCTCAGCCATCAACCAACCAACCGTTGGATGCCTGAAGAATAAATTGAAATGAGGCACGGTCCTTGCACCGACTACTCACAACATGCAGTACAATTAATTTGAATTGAACTGCGCATACAGGGCTTGCGCAATGATATGCCACGCACGGTAGAGGGGCATATAAGAGATGGTTTAAAGAGCCTTAAATTCGTCTGCTCAAGTCGGGTTATATTCCCCCACCTTTGATTAAGCTCCGTAATATAGCCGGAACCTGAATACTTCTTTGTCCAACATTCCTCTCCACAAGCACTGCCTGGAGCGAATCGTAGAAAGATGCAGCGGTTTGGAAAGTACCGCGAAGCTCTTTCGAAGAGTCTTGTCAACGCAGCCACCTCTTGAACCGTAGGTGACAGGCTGATCCATAATACCTTCTGGCTCTGATTGCCCGGGGGCTTCTCACCTCGTCACCAATGACTTTCGTAAATGCCCAGTGAAACAGCGAAAGCCTAAAGGTGACAATGATTAGAGTTGCAAGAAACTGAAAGAGCTGTATAACTCAATGCGTATCATGGCTCGCTTGTACTGAATCGAAACGCGAGTAGCGCCAGGTACTATTATATCAAGGCAAGTTCCCCGATAGCCACTGCGTTCTGCATCAAACCTCCGACCAAGACATACTCAAGTGAATTCAACTTGCCTAAACGGAATACCATCCACGATCCCATTTATTACCCTCTTCAGACGACATCATGCCAGAAAACAACCCCCAAGACCACAACGCCCCACAGAACTTGCTAGCAGGCAATGCGCCTCAGAGCCCGGATGCGAATGCGACCATGGGTATGGTTGTGTATCAACCAAAGCCTGAGCCCCAGAGCGAGCCCATGGTTGTCCCACCGCAGTTTGCGGCCGAAGATGTACCTCAATTCATACCCCAGCACATGCCCGAGAATGTGCAGGTGAACAATTAATATAGACCCGACAATGGTAGATCTTATGAAAGCATTTCCCAAGAGCAAGTATACGGCAACAATGTACCCTTTTCAGATGAACTAGGAAGACAAACTGGAAGTAGGGTTCATTTTGATGAGAACTTATATGCCAGACGCCCAAGAGAGGAGGAACCCAGGAGAATGGGCTCTCACAGTGGAGGCAGCCATGGAGGAGAATCTCACAGAGGCGAGTCTCATAGAAGAGAGCCTCGCAGAACAGACGATCGCGAGACGAAATCTCACAAGAAGGAATCTCACCACTCATCCAAGTCTGAATCTCACAGATCAGCGTCTCACAAGAAAGACTCTCATAAGTCAGGCTCAAACAGGAAGGACTCATACAAATCGGGATCCCGCAGGTCGCAGCATCACCAAAAGGAATCCCATGGAAGAGGCTCACACAAGTCATCAAAGAAGGAGGAGTCTCACAAGACAAAGAAGGTAGATGCTGCACCCATGTATGGACAGCCCTCTTTCTGGGCCACCGCAGGCCACTTCGCTGACCATACTACGTATGTGAGACATCCAGTTGAAACAAAGAAGAGAGGAAATTGAAGGCAGACAGCAAGGCATACGGGAAGGAGGTATAGTTAAGGTGTGAGTCAATACAGGCAATGTCGCTTGAAAGTTGAACTGGGCCTACTAGACTAAGAGGCGAGAAGGTGTGTTTATTGACGCTCTCGAAAGGATAATTGCTTCATCAATCCCAAGTCTGCGTGCAGCCCTATAACAAAGCAAATCGCTGATGTTAAATTCTCTAACTACCAGTGCTAAGTTTTGTCCGCTGATTTAAGCTCTCAGCCACAAGTCTCAACTGCAAATGACACATCTAGCTCACAACTTAGACATTATGCCAAATGAATAACCAATTGCTACAGCTACTAGTGCAATAGCATCTGGCGTTGACTACCAACCATCAGCACGCGAGTGGTTGAATATTTTCATGTGAAGGATGGTACATGAGCGAATGCCTCTTTAATTCACAGGCAATATCCTCGATCCTGAACCCACACCCATCATAAGATACCAGGTCAAACGAGGTTAAAAGAGAACAGACAGATGAAGTGTAGCTAGAGGAGCATGACTGTTAATGGTGAGCTATGAGTGGGATGGTTAAAGAAGGTTGGCGTGAAATCGCTGTTGATTTTGGCTCTGAACAAAAAAAGGCACCCGCCGTTGCTGGAGTCCACAGTCAGCAGCTACGGTCAAGGGCAACAAAACGCCAGGTGGTGATGAAGTCTGGGTCTCGCAAGAGTAAGATGTATAAGATACACCGATGGCTTGTGTGCAAAGTCGCATTGAACATAGATCCCAGACTAGGCCACGGAAGATTATTTGAGCAAGGCTACCTTGATTCATTGATGTTACGCTCCGGTGTAAGGTACATCCTTTGCCGCACAAGAAATATAAATACCCATTCTTCTTCTTGCTCAATGAGTATATTTTGATAGTCAATAACCTCTCAACCACTACACGTAGTCTCCGATAACAATGCCCAACAGAAACTTCCCCCATTTGTTTGACATTCCAGCGTTCCTAGCCCATGGCAAAGCTATCAAGGAAGCCGAGAAGAAACTCGATACAGTTAAATTCAAAAAGGAAAAACTTAAGAAAGACAAAGAGTATGTCGAGAAGGAAATCGAGGAGTTAGAGAAAGGTGACAGAAATAATGAGGAAACGGATATGGAAGAGGAAATCACGGAACTTCGAACAGAGTTGCAGAAGCTAGACAAAAAGAAACAGAAATTGAAACGAGAGAAGGAGAAACTCAAGGAAACAAAGAAGAAGCATCAGAAGGCAATGTCTAGGCTACAGAGAAGATAGATATCTGAGATGTTTCGATCGGTAGGATCGTAGGTTCGGAACCTGTGATATAGCCTCAACAGGGAGCTTCTTGCCATTCCAATGCGGGTTTGCTGCCAATCATGCCTCGGGAGTGAAAGATAGTGACAGAGGTGAGCGGCCCTTGAGATATAGCAATAATTTAGTATGGCTTCAAACCCCTTCAGAAGGTGGCTATCCCTTGTCAAGCGTGTAGTTGGCTCATATCAGCGTCCCTTTCTCAGCAACACAGCGACAAGGGGTAGAACGAGGACCTGGCCACCAATATCACCGGAAGATCAGTGACAAAGAGAATGACAGCAGCCCATCGACTGCACGATGATCAGGTGTCTCTGAGGAACCTGCTTTGGGGGCAAATGGGCAATGAACAAGGGCTGGAAATGGCTTGTGGTGAATCGAAAGAACCCAGGGAACAAGCCATTATATGAATGAGAAACTCCCCCGACCGTTCAAAGTTGTACGTTAGATCTCATATCCAATTACCCACCAAAGGCCCAGCCAACATCAACGAAACCTACGACTTTGCCTTTTACCAATCTACATTAGCTACCAGATCATGGCGGACGAGGACCATCTAGAGAACGATACAATTAAGAATAGAACGCCTCATCGATTACCGGACAATGTCCCCCAAATCGTACCTAAGCTTTTTACCGACGGCGAGTCCGAGGACGATCACTCTGAATCTGATGAGGAACACAGCCAGGAAGATGACTCTGGGGAGGAGGAGCCGAAGAATGATCCAATAAAGAAGAAGGTTAGATTTGCGGAGGACACACATAAGAAACATTCACGCAAGAGTGAATCCAGCAAAAAGCATTCTCATAAGAAGGAGTCACGAAAGAAAGACTCCCATAAAAAAGACAGCCATGAGAGACCTGAACGCGAAAGCTCCAGCTCATTTGATTCGCGTTCACTCCAGAAGCTGGAAGTCATGTGGGACAAAGGGTTCACTGATCTCAAAGGTGTTCGAAAGGAACTGGAAAAGCTTGACGAGAAGAAGAAGAAGTTGGAAAAAAGAGAAAAAGAACTCAAGGAATGGCTTAATAATCTTCATGAATGTATCAAGAGGAAGCAATCTTGAGACTGATTGTGGCATGAGGTTGAGGCAATGATCGATTGTGGAATAGAAGACCTTAGACAATGAAAGCCAGTGCATCAGTTTGGGATTGCTAAGGGTTGCAATTTCAGTAGAGAAAGTTCCAAATGTCTCTGAATGACATACTGTTGCTAAAGAATTGGCAACAAGTAACTGATGGACTTGCAAGCTGTGAATCGTGGGGAAATCAAGGATCGAGCTATCATATCAATGCCAGGCTCCTCAATTCTGGAATGCGCACATACAGTCAAAATCCATTCCATTCACCAAATCCTCTTTCTGACGCTGTTCTCATCTATATCGAGCAAGAGCACCGTGGTGGACAACCCCTCACATCAAAGAGTGACATGACCACGAGAGAACCAGAAGAAATGTCCGAAGCTGTCTCGCAAAACAAACCTAGCCTCCAGGGCAAGCCTGAGATTGATCAATCTGGGCCTACAGAAGAAACAAAGGCGAAAACAGGAAAGAAGGTTAGATTCAAGGATGACCCGCCAGAGATGGATTCAAAAGATAAGAAATCTCGCAATAAAGGCAACCAAAAGGGATCTGCGCCTACAAGTTACAACTTCAGTCTTTGGGATGGGGAGACGATCAAGGAGTTGAATAACTGCTTGAGTCAAGCGAAAGCCTCTCTGAAGCGTGTCGAAACCAAAGTAAAAGAACTCGAAGACAAGAAGAAGGCGTTACTCAAGGAAAAAGAGGACTTGCGAACCGAGATTGACATATTTAAGAAAAGCATCAAGAAGAAGCGCTCGTTAGCCTTGTTTGTTGATATGCCTTGAGGGAAGCTCAGGTTGCCTGCTTCTCGATATAGAACGATGGAGCTTTGGAGTTGAAAGCCAGCAAGTCTCTCTGTGATTGAAAGAGAAGAAAGCGCTATAATAAAGATGCCATTGATGCTCACTATTCATCCCCGTACTCAAACACCTCCCTGTTCCCTTACAGTCCGATCTCATGCTGTCAATACCCCGGCGCCCAACATCTCCACTACCAAGGCAGAACCTCCCACCATCGAACCGTCAACTTCTTTCCAAAGATCTCTATCCGGATCGAGACCTCTGTTCAATAGGTAGCGAGTATACCGTTGACATCTACCCTTGACCGCGTACCAAAGAAGTTCCTTCCCATGCTCATCAAGGGAACCGACTTCTCCTACCAGCCTTTCCGTCATCAAGATTGCCATATCATCTTCCCGAGCTAGTGCCGCCGTGATAATCGCATGATGTCTCGTCCACCTTCGAACAAGCGGGTCAGCACCCCCTTCGAGAAGCAGCCTCAACGTTGACATGTCTCCTCGTATGACAGCCATCTCCAGTGCATCAGCACCTCGAGCCCCAGTCTTGTCTTTGCGAAAAACATCCTTTTCGATGAAGAAGCTTAGGATGTCATGCTGAGGCGTGCCCACGGCGATATGTAGAGGTGTTTCGCCCCAGTCGTCGCTGTCATCGATGTATGCACCGCCATCAAAGAGCAACCTTACGATGTCGAGATATCCTCTTCGCACTGCCAGCAACAAAGGAGGAACATCGCCTTCCACATGAGAGTTTGGATCGACACCTTGATCTAGCATGAGCTTCACTAGATCATAACTGCCAGTTGTTACGGCAAAGTACACAAGATTATCGCCAACCCTGTTCCTGCGGTGAACATCAGCACCTCGCGCTAGCAGCAGATGAACAATATCCCAGTGCTGTTTCCGGACAGCTGGAAACAAGGCAGTCTCATCGTCGTGGTTGATGATGTAGTTGACATCAGCGCCTTGATCCAGTGATCTCTCTACCACTGAAACGAGGCTCCTTGAGAACCCCATCGGAGCGCGTTACATCGCCAGTGTGCATCCTCACGATAGACACGATCATTGGCAATGTGGTGAAGCCGTTTGTTGGTCTGGCATAAGGCGTTGAGATCAAAGCACACAGAGAGATACTGTACGATCTGCTCGATGATCTCTGTTGCTAGGTCTTGAAGCAACATAGTGATGATTAGTATTGCACAGCTGAAATGCTTAGAATGAATTGAGCGGGGGCTAGGGGAGGAAAGAAAACAAAGGACCTTAACCCTAAGCAATGAAAATATTTAGGTAAGTCTAGCCTAAACTTAAGGGGCCCTTCGCTAAGTTTATTTTGATACCCTATATTAAGGTCTGGTGTTTTCTTGCTCCCCGAAGGGGGGATCGACTCTTTAAAGTGGCGAAGGAATGAGAGAGACTGACGTGAGAATTTGGATCACCGACATCCGATGATCAACGGAGGATCGGGTAAGTTCCATATATGAAGCTTACGTGTTTTCTATTGGTTAGGTGGCGGTATCAGTGCAACAGAATAGACATGTCAATAGACATAGGAACCAAATCATGGGCAAGGAGAACGCCGGTCATGTCACGTTCGTCGTTATCAATTATCTGTTTGTTCTCAAGTCTGATAGGACAGAACACTTGTCATGTGGCCGTCGTTAGGCCTCTGGATTCGAAGCTATTCCAAAAACTGCTAACCTGATCCTTCGCTCCCATCGAATCTCACCATCGCTGCTGACCAAACCAGAGCCAGAGGGACCAGTCATGACCAAACAATCACTGTTGCTTTCTTTTCCATACATTCTGGGTATGCCCTCGACTCCATGTACTTATCTCTCGAGTCAATCTCAATCTTATATTTGGGTCGCGGAGACTTTACACGCCGTACTTATGCCCACAGGAACTAACGGCCAATGATTGAGCTTATCATAGTAGTTACACTGAGAAAGGCCATCTTCCTATCCACTCGTGTGACTGAAGTCATTGAGCATGGAATCTATCTCATTTATTAAGGCAATAGTGACAAACTCTTGACTCCCCGTATTGATTCAAGTCACTTCTTCTCCTTCTTTTTTTTCTCTACGCAAACAGAACACCATATTGGAGAGAAGTATTCGTTTACTATCTTGACCTCAGACTTGCATTTTTTCCTGTCCCTCGGCGTCTTGCACGGCTTCACAGTCGTATCGTCATGGTCAAGGGTCCAGCAATCTTCGCACTGATATCGAATGCTTATTGTCTTGCACATGGTGGTAGTTGTAGATATTATAGCGGGAAGCAATTTGTGGTTTTCTATGTATGAGGGCTTGTGTGAAGGAATTTGTTTGAGATATGGCGTGTCAGAAGCGAGGAGCTGGCTGGATTTATATACAACTTGCTGGACTCTGAATATACACAAATTTCACTAATACGTGATTGGTATTGAATGTAAGGAGGGACAATCAGCGACTCCCCAGCTCTGAGTGTCACAGGATTATATTCATTGGAAGGCATTATTCATCAAACGATAGGGGGTGATGACCCCGCGCCTCGTGGCAGCTATCAACCAAAGTCTTCACTTCTTGTCTTCCTTCTTCTTCTCCTCGCACTTCTGGCAAAGATCAGAAGATAGATAATCAGTCTTTTCCTCAAACTCGGCAGTACATCCTTTTTCCATATCTCCTGGGTTCTTGCATGGCTCGCCGTCTATCCTGAAGCCGATCTTGTAAGAGCATACTTGGCACAAAGATGAGGTATATATTGTTCTGCACATAGTTTCTTCAAGGCTTATTTGTGTAATTGGTTGTTTTGATGTGGCCTTCGTATACTTGAAGTTTTAATAATTGAACTCTCACCGTAGATCGAGCTCATGGCCTTATTTATATTTTTCCACGGTAATGTATCACTGGCATAGCCCAAGCTGAAAAAGTACGAGAGACCAAACCTAAGACAATGGTGATTCGGGTAAATCCACTATGTTCATGAGTCTAGAAACCTTCTAAGTCTCAGAAACCACGTCATCACACTCTATCATCACGCAAGCAGCGCTTTCAACTTCTCTTCCTCCTCCTTCTTCCGAGCCTCTTCACATGGCCCACATTCTATGTAGAGAAGCGGGTCTTTGGAATCATAATCTCTGACGCAACTTTCTTGGCCACAGATCTTATCAACAGTCTCTGTACGTATCAAATGGCCACAATAGCCCCAGTATCTTATAAATGTAGTCGTGCACATGGCTGGCTTGATGGAGTAGGAAGCGATATTATTTCCAATGTCGAGTTCGCTATAATAGTTTAGGACTGCGGTGTCTATACGTTGATGCGATATGCAGTATTGGGTAGAGCGTTGGGAGAATACTGAGAGCTCGGCTTATGTACTTTTCCGCTTTTGTAGGTGTATCACCTTAGAGTTGGAGGCAAAGAATCAAGGTGACCTCGAAGTAATACAACAATGGGTTTATTACAGTGGATCACTCCTGATGAGATGTCAAAAGAGCCGCCAGTAAAGACCTGCATGGATTCACGAACGTTAGAACCGCACCGTTTATGATTCACTGCATTAGTATATATATACAAACTATGGATCTTGATCAAATTCTCCCTGTAAGGACGATATCCCTTGTCCTGGCTTCCTTAATCAAAGGTTCGACTTTAAAACTCCATAGCGTTCTTCTTTCTCTCTTCCTCCTCCTGCCTCTCCCTCTCAATGAAGCATGCATTGCATTCTATAAAGCCATTCCGATTATCCTCAAGATAATTCACATGACAATACTCTGTCCCTTGTAAAGCACAAGGTATGAATTCTGTGCCTGAACTGAGAGCATGCCCGCAGCAGCCTATGTACTGTACTAATACGCTGTCACACATCTTTGAATTTATTTATGAATTTGCCGTGTGTTAAGTGAGAAATTTGGTTTGTAGTAGGGATTGATAATTTGTAGATGGTTGAGGGTTAGCATGGTTTGGAAGTCAAACGGCTCGACTTTTTATAGAGGGTATGAGCGCCTTTTCAGGGACTTACATTGAGAGTGAAAGCCTTGATTCACGGAGTGGGGTCATTCTGATGGTAATTTAGTAAACAGCTACTATCATATCCGGTGAAAAACGTGTCTTCTCATCCATGATGCCGCTGCTTGTCTGTAGTGGACATCTCTTGGGCGAAGAAATATTGAAGATGGAGACTTGTGAATCGTGATTACAAAGACATTTTCGAGAGAATCATAGATATACACTATGCATGTTTAACGATTGACCTATTTTCTGATTTGTCTGAAAAACTGGAGATACTAAATAAAAAGACCCTCCTATCAAGACCGGCCGAGCTTAAACTCCCGAGGAGAACTCCATACAACGGTCCACATAGATTTGCCCGTCACTACTTGATTGCCTTCTTAAGTTCCGCTGCCTGGAACTTCAAGATAGCCAACCATTCTTTACCGATATGAGCATAGTCGGCGAACCCTGCAGGGTCATCCAAATATGAGTATATGATGTCCCAGTTTAGTGCTAAGAGAGGGCCCATGATAGGAATCAGACCCAGCCCTGCTCCGACAATCTGCTTGACAAAGGTTGACCAAGCAGATTTATCAAGAGGTGCATACACGAATCGAATCCCTTCATTTATCGACGTCCAGTCATTGCCCTTTCTGTGGAAGTCTCCCGAGTCCCACTGACTAACGGAGTCGTCTACCGCATTGAGCGAGGCTGCTTCACGAAGGAGCCAGATAGAGTCAAAGCAGATATGTGTGCCATCGGCGCGGCGGGCGGCTCTATCCTCTGGAATGCACAACGAGGCCATAATGGACTGGACATTCAAGCATAGAGCTGCTCCAGAGTAACCCAGTCCCCGGCCGTTGGTGATGTCTAAATGAATAAGCTCATTGTCCCAGTAGTTCTTCAGGGTCAAGCCTTGCGCGGAGAACTTGTGAAACTGAATGGTCCCGACTCTGCTGAAGCCCGGATAGCTGGGGTCCTGGAAGATTTGGGCGAAATAGAGTGCTCTGATGGGCAGCGTTGGATCTATGAAGATGTACTTGTGGGACTTGATGTTGAAAGCCAGGTAAGCATTCTGGTCTGTTTCAGTGTACCACTTGTATGTACTCTGGCCATCATTGTGGACAAACGGACTTGGTGAGTCAATATACGTGCTGCCACTGGTGTCTTCAGTGTCATTGTAGAACACTGAAGTACTGGCAAAGGTCCCCAAGACATCTCTGAGTGGAGAGTGCAAGTATTCGAAGTTTCCTCGAGGCCAGTTTGGCTTCTTGATCTTGTTGGAGTTTCCAGCTTGGTCATATACTCCATTGATGACGACCTCAACGATGAAGGTCTTGTAGAAGCCTGCTTCGGTCTGCATTCGCGCTGGAAGTGCAGAGGTTGCCGTATAGCCGATTCCAGTGGGCGGAGAAGAAGCATCACGAAGATTGGAACTAACGTCTGGGCTATCATTGCTTTGGGATATGCTTGGTGGCTCGTGTGAGTCATGGTGTCGCTCACCACTCGGGGTTTGTGCGATAGATGTATCGGCCATGACGAAAGAAACAAGAGAGCAGTGCTTTAGATAAACAGCTTGTGATGAAATTTAGGTTGTTTATGAAGTCTGTAGGATGTTGTAGACAAGAGCCTTTCTTCTGCCTCGATATTCGATGCGTTTTATATGCTATTCGGAGGTGTAGGTAACGGCACTTACGAAAACTGTGCAACCGCACTTCGGACTTGCGGCTGACATCTTCTCTTGCCGCAAATGTCTTGTTCTGCATTTGAGGCCTCCCTTCAGACACGGCAAGAACATCAACACCAATACCTGACGTGGAGAAGCGTCATGTAGGACTTTTGTATTGCATGTAGTCATCCCACGCCACCAAGTCTGAGATGTGATAGACGAAGGGGCGGCGGTGGGTTGGGCATATCAAATGGGGGCTGATTATTTCACGCACAAGTACATATGGTGTGTATATAACAATCCACCTTCTTCCTGACACCACCTTCACTATGTCACTCATGACGAGTCTTTGGACGGCGGTTGCAATAGCTCAACAGGTTTTCGGACTGGTCTCAATATGAAAATCAACCAATGAGACCAGTTGTACGGAACGCATCTTCTCTTATGTCCGTGGCTACTGTAGGGGAGCCATGGAAGGCCCGGTTGGTTCGCGATTCCAAGCTGCGTCTGGACGGGCATCCTCTCAACTTGTACCCTGGGCTGAAATGAGGATTCTGTCGAGCTTAGGGCCGCAGATTCAAGCTTATTCTTGAAACGTTAATAGAGCAGTCACTAGCGCAGTTGATATTTGGACTTCCCAAAGAGGGCGACATTTTATCATTCACTATATGACTTCTTGACTCGATGCTGATAGTTAGGTAGATCCATTATCCTCCGAAGAAAGATGCTACTCAACAGACCATCCAGCCACGGGCGAAAACCAACGAGAACGATATACCGACTGAAAGAACGAGATGGCTTTGGGAGTCTTCGCTCCTGGTGTAAGATGATTGACTTGAGCCGAAAAGTAGCCTTTCCAATCAGCCTGCACATAAAGAGTACCGGAGCTCTTGTGCAAGCTCAATGATTTGACATCAGCCCGAGGCAGATTCTTCTCATGAGATCTGACAGGTTTGAACCCCTGCATAAATGACTGTTTTAGCACTTCTTCTCCGTGCAGAAATGAAGCCGAGCTCAGATTGAAGAGATGGAGGTCCAGATCTGTAGAGATAAGGAGGTATCGTTGGTCAGGCACAGGGGTAATATCATGTCCTCCATCCCACCATGAGTCGTCCCATTCCTCGGTGAGCATTTTTGGAGGACCAATAGACTCGACTTGGGAGGGCTTTCGAGAGAACGAACCATTTCTATACTCATAGCGATTCAGCTGCGCTGTCGAGGGATATCTCTCGTTAGGAGGTAAGTCATTTCCGACGGCCCAAAGACTCTGTGTTACTTGGTCCCATACAAGACTGTGCACGGCAGGGAGACCATCAAGCTCTTGGAGAAAGCCTGGATATGGGTTTGATACACCCAAGGACGTGTTGACGATCTTGATGTTTCCTGTTGCTTCATAGGAGGTCGTTGCTATAGCAAGCTTCCCATCAGGCAGAGGCTCAATGCCGTGAGTTCCTCCCAGACCGAATTTATCCAAACACATGCCGAAAGCTATGGTCTTGTCCTTAGATGGTTCGTTAGGACAATGGTTGATGACAACGACTGCATGCGCAAAGACTGCCGCGACGCTTCTACCGTGGTTCGCCCACTTGATATCTGTCACGGAGCCACCATTTTGTAGGCACTCATTGAGTTTCTTTGGTATGTCTTGATTGACGAAGTCGACCTTCGTCCAGCCCCATGACGCATGACCGGTAGTGTTGTGGATGCTAATTCGAGCAGGATCGTATTGACCTGTGATAATCTCAGGAGAAGCGCCTTGGGGGTGAAGGATACGCTGCAAGCCATCGTTGCTTCCAGTGGCAAGGACGAGACTGGCAGCGATCATAATGAACATTCCAATATGGAAATGCCATCGCAACGCCGCGGAAGCCATATCTTTAGTTGTTTTGGAGTGGGAAACAAAACGTTGTTAATGTCGGTTAAGCTTGGGATCACGAATTGACGAAGCGAGTCTATCATTCACTTGGTATTTGTATTCTATTCGGTGGGCGGTAGCTTTAGTCCGTCAACATCAGCACGCATATAAGGTACTAGAGCCCAGTTGACAGAGAACTACGTAATGATATCAGAGCGGATTTGTGTGCTTCTCGGCTGGATCAGGCATATACATGAGACACGGGAAGGTCAAGTGACAGGCCATGTCACCCAAGCGTCAAGACACGCATCAAATATGCATGTATGTCAAGTAGCTTGAGTAGAATTCGTTGACGAAATATCTCTGTGGTGATAGCTGCAGAGCGGCATAAATCCTTTAGCCAGAAACATGGCAGATCAGATGGTGACATCATATACAGAATGTGACAAAACTAGGATATTCGAAATATGTCTCGGCTGCCTGACTTTCCGGTAGACGAGGCGTTAGGCGCAGCATGTCAATGGCTGCAGACTGCATTGATCCAAGACACGGCTTACCGGAAGCTGACAGTGTAGACTTCATGGTTTGGACAGTGATTGTGCCGTCATTGGCCTCCTTGTCTACACAGACAGTGGAAAGGATCGTTGTTTTTCAGCCCAGCCCTCTCAGCCACTTTTCAGCATCAGCATTGCAGATCTCCCCAATAGGGTGACATGCAGGTCAAGTTGATGCAGACACATGCTATAATCGCCCGAAGGGACAAAAGAAAACCCAGGACCTTGATCCTAAATAATAAAAGTATTCAGGTAATCTAGGATAGGTTTAAGGTAATTTTAATAAATTTAGAATATCTTTTACTAAGTTTATTTTTAATTTCCTATATTCAGGTTTGAGTTTCTTGGCCCCCCGAGGTTACCATAACCCAATCAGTTCTGTTGACTGGCGATCAGTCCCCAGACGGCTACTAATGGTCTAGCTGAACCCGGGCCGTGCCGAGCTACAAATGAAGTTCTAGTGGCAAGTGAAGGCGCTGATCAATCGCCGGTATTCTCTGAATGCATACAGCTTCAGCCGCTAGGTCTACTCCCTCAACTGTGGTTATGTAGTATGTGACTTCCATAAGGGATCTCGATGATCTCAAAGTTGTCCCAAATAGTGGCCAATGTGACTCTGATGTAGGATTATGATGATTCATGTGACGAGGATAGCATCAATGATGCAGGGAGGCGGATAGAAGTCTAGCTATTGAGCACAGAGGGTCGATATTTCTAGCTCTCTTCTTGAGATCTGCATCCTATCGAAGCATAGGTGAGCGACCTAGATTGATTGATGCCTAAAGCTTATGACGCCTCAACGAGACATATCAAGCCAACACACTTGAGCGACCTAGAGAAGAGAACATATCAGTCGTCCTGCTTCGGCCAGGATGGTTGGAACTGCGGGACATGCTACCTGAGCAATTATGGCAAGAAGGTTAAGACCTATATTTGGCCTCGATTGATATGATGGAATTCACATCCAGCGGGCAGGTTTCTGAGGTTTACTATGCCGTGAAGTCGTAACCGGCTTGCCGTTGCTAGCCGATGCCATGCGTGTAGGAGCAGGGGAAACTCTCCCATGTTTGGTAGTGATGACAGTATGTCCGTAATCAGTGGAATTGGATATGTTTGTCAGCACACTGACGCACCCCAAGTTCGTCCGAATCTCTATCCGATAGGTAGTGGAGGGTCAGATTCTATGGCTTATCGCAGAGATACCAGTGCGAAATCGGAGGTTTCGTCCGAAGAAGGATTCCGTAATTATCGACTCTTACATATATAACCTTAGCATAAGCCGATCGATAATTACAAAAATCATCTTCCCTTTTATACAAAGCTTACAATGAATGAAAAGGACCAGCAGCCAGTCATACTTCTAATTCACGGTGCTTGGCATCGACCTTTCCACTACCGACTTCTCATCCAAGCTTTCCAGCAACAAGGTTTTACTGTCCTTGCACCGCCTCTTGCAAGCTCCGGCTACGATGACTCGGTCGACGGCAAGACATACCACGATGATGTGAAGAGGATCCACGACGCTGTTCTGCCCTACATCGATAGTGGGAGAAAAGTAATTGGTATTGGTCATAGTTATGGAGCTATCCCTCTTACTGTGGCGACCGAAGGCCACAGTATTGCAGAAAGGGAGAAAAAAAGTCTTCCTGGTGGCTTCAGCTCTGTGATTTATGTGGCCCCAACGCCTGTCCTTCACAAAGGCATCTCCATGTATGAAGCTGCGGGTGAGCATCGCAAGACACCATTCTTTCATGATGTATCGGTATGTAGATACTAGACTGAGCACCCAAAGTCGTTAAACTGACTGTAGTAGGATACACGTATGCCACTGAAGCTAGAGAGGGCCAAGGAAGCATTCCTCTCGGATATTGATCAGGGCATCGTGGATGAGATTATCCCTACACTTTGCCATCAAAGCAAAGCTCCCTTCGAAGTTCCGATGGTTTGCACCCCAGCAGACTTAGAGATTCCTAAGATCATGGTCATCTGCAAGAATGATCCTATCTTCGGCAGGGAGATGCTTCTTGGCGTGGCTCAGAATTGGGGTGCTGACACTTTGGAGATCGAATCTGGACATAGTCCGCATCTGGTGGAAGAGCACAGAAAGTGGCTTGTGAAGCTTGTAATCCAAGTGATCAAGAAGATATGAAACAACAATCACGGTTGCTAGTGATCTGGTTATAGGATAGAGGATGTGGTCTAGTCGAATACAAACTCCACTCAAATCGCATCTTCTAACGTGTCAATATCATTTGAGATTACCAACAGGAACCTTGAGGCTTACAGTAAAAGATGATCCTGGAGTGATACAGGCTTTGGTAAACTGTTTCAGTGTCAAAGTCAATTCCGATGGCCCTTATCAGGGCAGCGCCCTTGATGATCTTAGCGACATAGAGCCCAACCATCCTAGGTCCAGACTGCCATAGGTATTTGGCTGCACTCACGTAAATTAAGCTGTAGGAAAAGCCAATCCCGATGGGTGCGTCCTCCCGAAGGTCCTCATTGGCTTCATGTGCCGAACTAAAGACAAGCCAGTTCGTGGCGTAGGTCCAGATCGGTGCTGAGACTACGGAGCGGCTTGTCCCAGATTCACGTCCGACATCAGTGACCGAAGGAACTTCTGACTTCTTTTTAGCCAAGATACTGAACCCCGGTCAGCATGATCTCATGTCTGATTGCTCCGAGCTTCGGATGAATCTGACGAAGCCCTAAACGTTACGATCTGACTCATATTATTGCTTACCCACGTGATGCCGTCCATGCGACACTCAAGTTCTGCTAATCCTTCGACAAAATGGTAGGCAAAGTGACCAGAAACTTGCTTAGAAAGGGCGATTTGCAAGAATCAATCATGGCGACCATTTCTTCTAATAATGGTGGCTCCAGAGTCGAGGACCTTCTCTCCTCATACTCGATCCTCACCTCCCTAGCTCCATGGCTCTCAACCCTTGACCTCTATCATCTCAGTCTGACAAGCAAGTCAGCTTATGAGTGCATCCAATCGTCACCAGTTATCTTCAAGTCACTCAGTCGTCATTGCCTCTGCGACGGTCGCGGTCTTGCTACACGTCAAGCCTATGCAAGCCCCTATCACCGAAACCGCATGGCGGGTCAGTGGACGCCCAGTCCTCATCTCAAAGGCGACGAAGAGATTGAAGTACGGCTTTACAACATCAAGTGCGATGAGGCGGGTGCTTTGCCGTGTCTGAAATGCGGTATCAACATCTGTGAGGAATGCCGATGCTATCCTCGTGCAGCTCCGCCAAGTGCGTATCCGAATCGCAGACCGCATTTGAGAGGGAGTTATGAGCTCGACAATATCATGTGTTTGTGCGAAGAGTGTGACGCGAAGACTGAGAAAGAAGTAATGGGGGAGTTCTTGAACGAGAGATGCGATTGCGATGTTTATACGAGGTGGATCTGCGTCAGATGTGAAGAGGAGGAGCGCAAGGCTTCGAGGAAGTATTTTGCTGAGCGAACAGAGATGGAGTGGAATTGGATTGTGAGGGAGGATATTGACTACGGAGATGATTCTGAGCCCTCAAAAACGCTTCATGATCATGCGTTCGAACGAGCAGTACGAACCCAACCAGCAACGTCGAGAGGTAGGCTGACAGCTTGATACAGTTTTGGTGTACTTGCGGTACGACAGTCTCTCACAGAACAGTACCACGTTGCATCTGGTGCAAAAGGCGGCATCTGCCAGAAAGTGAATGGTATGAGGAGCGTCAGGATATTGGCTCGAAGCATCCCTTCTTCGATAACGTAAGTGTTCAAACCTAAGAAGTACTGACGTATCCTCTCTTATCATTTGAGACAGAATCCTGATTATCCTCGATGGGTAAGTGACGATGACAACAAGTATCCCGCCCCTTATCCAAGGCTAGGTTACCATCGTGGGGTAGAGGTTGATGTGGGGGTTATAAACGAATGAGTGGAGACATTGAAGTGAACATTTTGCAAGGCTGGGAATGATCGGATTACAAAGGGTCTCTGCATCATAAGGAAAATTTCTCCCGGATAAAGACATGTCTGGTAATTTATATGGCCGCAACTACATCATAGCAATTTTATACCGTCAGGCAATGGCTACGAAACACAGAGGACGATCAAGGCCGTTCAAACATAACATCATTCATATACAATTACTAGTACAAAACCCGTACACCCAGACAACCAGATTCAATATTTGCCCCATGCCGCAGCTCTGTGCCCCTCTAAGATTCATCAGGTTCCCTTTCCTCAAGCTGTTCAAACTTCCCAGTACCAAAGGTGTCAGCAAGAAACTGACGAACTTCCTCATTTCCTCCCTCTCCCACCGTTAGACCCTGCGCACTACCTGCGACCTTCAGGCCGCGAAGACTAGTCGCTCTCGACAGCGCAACATACACTTGCCCCTCAGCAAAGGCCTCAGTCAAATTCACAATAACACGCTCAAGAGTCATGCCCTGGCTCTTATGAACGGTGATGGCCCAGCCAGGAACAAGAGGGATTTGCGTTATATGCAGGAAGGAAAAAGGCTCCTCGAGGCCGACGGGGTTTGCTACACACCATGGGTAGATTGTCCGAGTCTTTCCGTTATTGAAGCGCACGACTGGCCAAACTTGATCTTCTTCATCGGGGTAGAGCCGCAGGTGTTCGATAGTAAACTCTCGGACAAAGTGCTCTCGGACATCGGAGTGGTCTCCAATGAGTTCTGGCAGTCTCGCCAAGTCGATTCTCTCCCAGCCGCAAATCACGCCTTGACTTCCGTTGACGAGTCCAGCTCGGATGTCCAAGTTCACTTGAAGCATGACCTGCATTGTTTCCTTTAGGTTCACGACTGGGTCCAGTGGGTGATTTTCGTGAACCGCCAGTGTATTATTCGGTAGCGTGTTGAAGTAACGCTGGTACTCATATTTATGTCGCTCTCTGCAGTCAAATCCATCGAGGACCCTATACTGTCTTTTCGGGAATCCCATGATTGCGTTGAATTTGCCTTTGTTAATAGGGTCGACCTCTTTTCTCGTGCAAAAGAGCTGTGGCGCATCCTCAACCTCGCAGTTGTGGTTCATAAGAAGGTCGATGTCGTTTTCGGTGAAGGGAAATCCAAGTCTACATTTCTCCAGCATTCTCACGAATACAGGGTCGTTCTGACGATGAATCTCGCTCAAGTTGAAGCAGGCGAAGTTGGCCTCAGCCCATGCAGAGCTCCTGAAGGCCCACTTGTCCTCATCTGTCCAGGGTCCATGGCCACTGGATTTGGGACATCTGTATATACCAGTCACTTTGTTGACTGTAAGACGAGCACCGCAATTGTAGCAAAACTCGAAAGGATTGACAGGGGCTAGCTGGCAAAAGTCCCCAGTGACGATGACCTTGATGCCGCCGAAGGGCAAATGTGCCTTGTCCGCTCTCACCTCTTTCAAACACGCATTCATGCGGTTTAAGAAATCGCTGCTGACCATGCTGATCTCGTCAATGATCAGTACGTTTGTTCTTCTGAGACGCTTTCTTACGGTCATCTTCCAGCTTGCGTCCTTCAGCGCCTTTATTCCTCCTTCAAATAATTTGGGTGCCCATCCCATATAAGAGTAGGTAGTCATGCCACCAATTTGAACGGCGGCGCGGCCAGTGGGTGCACAGATGGTGACCCTTTGCTGTTCCCTCAGCTCTCGAATAGCGGTTCTGAGAACGGTAGATTTACCGCAGCCAGCTGAGCCAGTAAAGAAGACATTGCGTTGGCCGTAAACGATGGCGTCGACTAGTTGCCGTTGTTCAGGAGAAAGCGTTGGTTCAGCATTGATGACAGGTCGAGCGCCGGGCGGTGCCAATGGGTGATGTAGGGCATCATCGTCATGGCCATCGCCGGATGAAACGCTGAGGAATGATGCTTCGCGTTGAGTTCGTTTGGGCAAAGGAGGAAACGTTTGTGACTGATCGTCGTTCTCACTTGTTGGAGCAGCATCACTGGCCTTTCTCTTTGTCCCCTGGGGTGGCGGAGTAGGAGGGTAAGTCGGAGGGGCTGGACCTGTCATTCTGGGCATGGGTCGCGTGGATGAACGAGGTATCTACATAGTATGATGTCAGTGCGTGCTTCCATGCGGTGAGCGGGAGCGGGAGCCCTGGGAGTAAGGTACCCACATGACAGGTAGTACGCGTAGGGCAAACTAATAGTACCTTAGATCGCGTTGATGATCGTTGGTTCGGATTCCGGGAGCCCTTGTAACCTATTAAGGGGCCAAACTCAAAAACGCGAAGTTAGCGTACTGCACGTGACCAGGCGTATCTGACGCAATCAAGCCTCCACTCATCTTCTGCAATTCGTTATCTTTTGGAGTTTTGCTTTTTCTGATGCAGACGCGTCATTTCCTGGATCCTCCCGCCGATCACACGGAACTTGACGCGGAATCAGTTGGAGACTCATCGCACGTTTTATGACACCAATGCCGACCGATGCGAGGAGGGTATGCTCCTGCTTCAGTGGGGCTCCAACGTGAGGGTTTCGTACGATGATACAGTGTGAAAAGCCTGTCATGATACCTAGTCGATCGTTACAAAACGTTGCCCCATACAAACTCAACAGCAATATTCAACATGGCAGACATCTTGTCGCTCCCCATCTCCCAATTCTGTAGCCTTTGCGCTTCAACCGGGTTTCCCGCGTTTGCTTTCGCTTCAACGAGCTCACCCAACGTAGTCATAGGACAGCTCATATCAAAGAAAGCCTTCTCTGTCTGCCATTCCTCGAGACTTCTCGCTTCCCAGAGCAACCTGCTCGATGGAAGAGGAAGACTACACATGTCGCTGCAGATGCTGCATTTCTTCCCATTCTCAATCGTGATTACGCAGCCTATTATCAGCCACAGACATGACATTCGGCGGCGTGATTCTGCGAATATCCAATCTTGCCATGTTAAGCTTGGTTCGGAGAGCTCCGAGGTTGAATAGTTGCCCGCAAGTTCGAGGAACCGGGATCCGATAAGCTGGTGACGTTTAGCTGATTGTTTGTGGTAAGACTCTTACAACACTAACCTCTGCTGTTTCGAATAACCTCGATGTCCGCTCATTGCTTCCTGAATCAGGTTCGCTCATCGACATCATCATATAGATAATCATAACCTCCAGACACAAATGCATTTCGCGGGGAGAGAACGTATGCAACTGCTTCGTGTTAGACGATGTTACTTGGAAATGTTCGTCACGTTTACCTTTTCCCGAAAGCGCTCCTCCTCAGCAGCGACCATCCTCCACAAAAACGGCCTTGTTTCGGGTGTCCGGGTGGAAAAGAGCTGAGAAACGCTCATGCAGTTACCCAACGTCTCAGGTAGAGTTTCCAAATGCCAATGGGGATGAATGAAAGGCGGGAACGTTTGCCGACGGAGCATCATCTGAGGATATCCGTAAAGCATCTGCATGATGACCCTCGACGCGTGCTGCATGCTTGAGAGGCGGTTAGATACGCGTGTTAGATCTCCTTTTGAGCTAAGCGATCTCGGAGGTGCGCGGATCTGTATATCGTTTGTGGTGATGGGCTGAAACATGTCCGGAGAAGCCAGCATGAGGCCAGAGGGATCGGTGGTCAGCGGCGAGATGAAGTCGTTCACGAAGTCATCCAACCCTAGGGAAGCACTCAGAGCCTCATATGAAATGAATTCATTGACTGCCTCCAGCTCATGGCCTGGTCGAAGATTGAGATCTTGGCAATGCTCAATTGAGATCGCGGCTCCATTGCGAACTGGTCGACCAAACGTGCATCGCAGATGCTTTTTCGTGCATCTCGAACACGGCTGACCGAAGTCGCATTTCGTCTTAGCTACTCTACAGGAAGCGCAGGACTTTGGGCGTCCTTTGCGTTGAGTTTGAGCCCGTCGGCAATAATTGACGTGGCGTTTGTACGGATGCTCTGACAACGGTCAGCGGCTGACAGGCATGCTTGGGACAGACATACCCTGAGTGAAAGCCTTGTCGCAAAAGTGACAAATTTCAAAGAACAGAGAGTCCATTGAAGTCTCCATGGTGGCCGATACGAGTCTTTGCGACTTGAAAGTGATGTAGGAGAGTGCAAGTGGAGGTTGGTAAGCAGAAATAGATAGGTGTCCGGATTTAAGGCTAAAATCCTGCGGCCAAGACCTGCGCAAGGATTTGACTCCGCAATTCGACTAACACTAAACAACAGTAACAACATATGGTAAAAAGTTGCTATTTACAGAGGAAGCTCTCCATTACGGTCACTGAAGGTCCTGGTAGGCCCATCCTCCCCAATAGTCGCCATTTGCACGATCCTTTCAGCGCCAACTTCAGTGCTCGTTCCCCACTCATGATAACCCGACAAGCCCGTCTTTACCAACCCTGGGCAAACAACATTGACCTTTCCACCCACATCATGCAGCTCCCGGGCAAAGTTGATCATAAGCATATTAACCGCTGCCTTGCTCGCGTCGTAAGCCTTGTAGTCAATGTTGTAATAGATCGTGGTTTCATCAGTGGCCTTGGTGAGACTGCCCATGACGCTCGAGACAAACACGATGCGCGGCGGAGCATTCTTTGCTTTGCGAAGAAGAGGAAGGAGGCTTTGACTAAGACAGCCGGCTCCTATGACGTTGGTTGTGAATGTCTTGGAGAAGAGATCCCAGGTTGAAAGACTTTGCTGCCCGTCGAGCAAAACAGCAGCGTTGTTGATGAGAACATCCAGATGTCCGTATTTTTCATCGATGTGCTTGACTGCCTTATCGATCGACTCAGGAGAGGTGAGATCAAGCTCCACGACTGAAGCTTGATGGCCGTTTTTGCAAAGATCAGAGGCGATTTCTTCTCCCGCTTTGGTGTTTCGAACGCCAAGGAGGACATGATAATGATGCTTGATGGCGAGTTCTTTGGCGACTGCAAGGCCGATGCCTTGGGTTGAGCCAGTGACGAGCGCAAGAGTTTGAGACATTGCAAGTAACTTGAATTATGTAAAGGATTGATTTGTATTGTATTGGTGATGAGTTGGTGAAGGCAGTGAAGAGACATCTTTATATAGCAATTCTATGGCAACGATAGCCATGAGACTTCCTACCACGTATTATAAATTTCAGCGGCCAAGTTGGCCTATGAGTTCCATAGTTTACTAGTGTTTCCGCATGGTCTGCATCGTGTTCTCTATATGGATCATGAAGTGGTTCCCGCGCGCCGCGTCCAAATTCACCGGGCTTAAAAATGGGTCTACGGCCAATTTGGCCGTTGGTGACTAAAGCCAATCGACCATTGACGTCCCCTGGATATGAGGGGGCATTTTATTCTAATACATATGAAGAAAATAGAGTTTATAAAAAAATGAGGACATGTTTGAGTTTGTTTTAGATATAGTTAACATGTTTGAGACACGAAAAGCCCTGATCCCTCTCTCGTCGAGGAAAGCGTGACTCAGCCTCTAAAGATCATCAAGAACGCGATCTTTGGTCAAAACTAAGAAAGCCTATGTTAGACCTTTCATTACAACTCCTTCTTTCTAACTCATTTAAATTTCCCAATCAAGATGTTCTTATCCTCTATGACTGCGATGATGCCGATGCGTAAAAATTGGACGTTACTTTGGTTAGCTATAGGTTATGTAGACCTGCACTTGACGCTTTGAGGTGAAAGGGTCAACAACATCTTATACGCGATATATAACACTACGTCAAGCTATTTCTAGTAGCAAAGTAGAGGCTGTCGTGACTATGGAGCTATGCTTCGATAATAACCTTATTGTTAGAGCTTTCCCCACACTTTGTGAGCCGGAGGCTAACCCAGACAGTATCTCTGATGCCAAAAATTGCATGTTGAAAACATGATATCGTAGCGTGAAACTAACATATAGAATGAGTATGAGTTTACGCATGTGATTTGGATAGTCATATGCTACTCCATGGTAGACTGCCCTGTCCACTTGACACATCCATCAATAGTACATCAATGTATGCCGAGTTTCTACTGGGTCATACGAACCCACAGACCATTCTGACCTGAAAAGCCAAGGCGTGGGGAAGGCTTGCCCAGTAGCAATCCCGAAGATTGACAAGATTGGCAGGTCACTTGGAGCTGTCGCTCGTGTCATCCGACGACGGTCCCTCGGACGAGGGGATCTTCGACAGGTTGGCACGCCAGAATGAAGAAACCCTGGACTCTTGTCGCTCGTATCATGACTTGAAAGAAACACATCAGCTTTCAGGGCCTCATGTCCATGAGCGGGAAAGCAAACAATATTCTTGGATCCCTATCGCCATGGTATCAAGCAAGGCTGATAATGAGGCCGCTTCGTATCTGCAAGATAGAACATCATGTCACTGACTCGCAAATAGACGCGTGATGCACTCACTTAACAAGCAATACTACCTTCCATATCAAAAGCGGCATGATATCAATTTGAACATCATAGCACAAATGCTACAAGCATGTAAAAGGCAGTTCCCATACCCAAGCGAGCCTTAATAAATCTCGCAGGTCCCCAACTACCCCTCTTTACCACTGATAACAATCATCTCTTCTGCAAGTCATAAACAGCGGAGTGGTGATTGATTGGCCCACCGTCTCCGCGTTGAGGGTGGTATTGCCGGGAGACATGGCCCAACATGGAAGGTCCGCAGATGTGCAGGGATGTCGTGGTAGATCACACGGATGCCGTTCGTCAAAAAGTACTTGTGCCAAGAAGACGCAGGGGCCGTCGAGGCGCTTGCAGAGTGCAGAAATTACCTGGCGTCTTTATCTTGCAGATCAGAGTATATTGCGGTGTAGTGGTCTAGACTATGGACTTCCTTTTGGGGTATGATTGTTTGGATAGTGGTGTTGTGAGCCTAGATAGTGCCTTTCGTTAGCAACCCTTTCGTTCCTATGCTAGTATGATCATATCTACGACTGCACCACCTAATTTCTAGCATCCTAAAAGCTCCGAAGATGTACAAAGAAGGTTTATCATGCTTAACCTGCGTTAACCTTACTCTTAAGCTTGCAATACTCACTAGTTACTAGTCCTCGGCGCATACATACCAATCAGGCTATCCACTCCGCACCCTTTCCCCAAAGTGCAAATCTACGATGGTTCGTCCCGAGCCGTTTATTCCCTCGGCTGTTGTTTGTCCGAGAAGACCTTCCTATCTCGCTGTCGCCGAGATATTGCGATATGACGTGCTAGCCCTAGCGGGACTGAGGACCAGGAACAAGTGACCCCAGATAGCAATGTCGCATGACTGTGGTGTTTGCGAGATAGTGCCTGGACAAAAGACCCTTCTTGCAGCGCTTATATCCCAGAATAGGCCAGTGGGTAGTTATGAGCTTCTAGATATTCGCGGCCAAGATATACAAAAGTCCCGGTTGAATTGGGAAGTTGGAAAGAACCGTGGATGACTGGAAGCATAGTGTTGTAGAAGATAGAAGTATATAATAGATCTTTCGAACATGTCTATCTGAGCTTCACGAACATCATCAACTCAGCACTTCACTCCAGTGCAATTAATCAAGATGCGTTTCTCTGACTCTCTTCTCCTCATCGGCCTCTCCAGCCTCGCTGGTGCTCATCCCAGCCGAAGGACTCCCAACCCTTCACCACTGAGCAAGCGTGGCCTCGACCTGGAAGCTTTCAAGCTTCCTCCCATGGCCGAGTACGTTCCTCAGGAAGAGGTTTCTGATGATGTCAGTGCCAAGGTCGTCACAAAGCGCGCCGACTACACCGAGACTGCCAAGGACTTGGTCAAGTCGACATTCCCCAAGGCTACTTTCCGCATGGTCAACGATCATTACGTTGGAACCAACAAAATTGCGCACGTGAACTTCAAGCAGACGGTCAACGGCATTGATATTGACAATGCTGATTTCAATGTCAACGTGAGTGTTCTCAAGACTTCCGGAAATTTGGAATTCGCTGACACGGATACAGATTGGTCCTGATGGCGAGGTCTTCTCCTTCGGAAACAGCTTCTACGATGGCAAGATCCCCGGTCCTCTCACTAAGCGAGACGAGAAGGACCCCGTTGAGGCTCTCAAGGGCACAGTCGATGTCCTTTCCCTCCCTGTTGAGGCCGAGAAGGCCAAGGCTGAGAAGAAGAGCAAGAACCACTACACCTTCAGTGGCACCAAGGGCACCGTCAGCAAGCCCGAGGCCAAGCTCACCTACCTTGTGGATGAAAACAAGGAGCTCAAACTCACATGGAGAGTCGAGACTGATATTGTTGACAACTGGCTGTTGACTTATGTCAACGCTGCCAAGACTGATGAGGTTGTCGGTGTTGTTGACTATGTCAACGAGGCTACATACAAGGTCTAGTGAGTATTTCCATGAATTAGCAGTGAAAATAGAATTAACCATTCCATGATAGTCCCTGGGGTGTGAATGATCCTTCCAAGGGATCTCGCACCACTGTTTCGAACCCCTGGAACCTCGAGGCTTCCGAGTTCACCTGGCTCAGCGACGGCTCAAACAACTACACCACCACTCGCGGAAACAACGGAGTAAGTTATAAATTGACGTATGTTGGATCAAAGGCTAACCTCGACGGAAGATCGCACAAGTTAACCCCAGCGGAGGCTCCACCTACTTGACCAACTATCGTCCCGATAGTTCTTCGCTGAAGTTCGAGTATGACTACTCCACCAGTACCACTACCCCCACCAGCTACCGTGATGCTTCCATCACCCAGCTTTTCTACACTGCCAACAAGTACCACGACCTTCTCTATCTTCTCGGCTTTACTGAGCAGGCTGGTAACTTCCAGACCAACAACAATGGTCAGGGTGGTTCAGGAAACGATTTCGTTATCCTCAACGCCCAGGACGGAAGCGGTACTAACAACGCCAATTTCGCTACTCCTGCTGACGGTCAGCCCGGCCGTATGCGAATGTACCTCTGGACATACAGCACACCCCAGCGCGACTGCAGTTTCGACGCTGGTGTTGTCATCCACGAGTACACCCACGGACTCTCCAACCGCCTCACTGGTGGCCCTGCCAACGCAGGCTGTCTTCCTGGTGGTGAGTCTGGCGGTATGGGTGAAGGTTGGGGTGATTTCATGGCTACTGCTATCCACACAACATCCAAGGATACCCGCGCTAGCAACAAGGTCATGGGTGACTGGGTCTACAACAACGCAGCTGGTATCCGAGCTTATCCTTACAGCACAAGCCTTACCACCAACCCCTACACTTACAAGAGTGTGAACAGTCTTAGTGGAGTCCATGCTATTGGTACCTACTGGGCTACTGCCCTGTATGAGGTTATGTGGAACTTGATCGACAAGCATGGGAACAGTGATGCGGATGAGCCCAAGTTTACCAACGGCGTTCCTACCGATGGTAGATTTTTGGTCATGAAGCTTGTAGTGGACGGAATGAGCCTGAAAGTATTCCCTAGACTTGTAAAAAATGATATTTTGCTAATACATTTGACAGTCAACCCTGCAACCCCAACATGATCCAGGCCCGCGACGCCATCATCGACGCCGACACCGCTCTTACCAAGGGAGCCAACAAGTGCGAGATCTGGAAGGGCTTTGCTAAGCGTGGTCTTGGAACTGGTGCCAAGTATAGTGCTTCCAGCCGCACCGAGAGCTTTGCTCTTCCTTCTGGATGTTAAGGGGAGAAGGGTCAGGACAACGAGTGGATGAATGAATGATGGGCTACGAGATGGCTGTGAAGATGATGTCTACGCTTATTCCGGTATATATATGGTTGTGTTGTATATAGTCTTGTATGTTGATGCTGACTTTAATTACAAGTACATGAAACTCACTCTGCTCTTATTTCAACGACGGAACAGGTTTTTACGATCAAGCTCACATTATGAGTGGAAAGTGAATAGCACGATAGATGAAAATTATTAATTAAAATCTGGCAGAAAGTTTATGTAGCACTGACTCGAAGTTCGACTAAAAATACAATGTAATAGCAATGTCGGCCCACATTGTCTGGCGATATAGCTATTAATATTACCTCTGCCGCCTTTCACAGACCATGAACGATGACCAAAAGCCTGACATCCTTCGTCCCATCGGCGTCCATATACTGCTTCGCAAACCACAAGCTGCCAGATATTGCCCTCATGCCACAGCCTGTCTGTCACCAAAATCCGAGATCTCGTCATCGCGCATCCGCCAATGATCTTAAGCAACAGGACCAGCTGCTCCTCTGGTCCGCCTACGGTCGGGGACCTCGGAGCGTGTTACAGATCCACTTCCAGCGCCTCCAATCCTTTGTCTCTTGCTGCCCGGGGAGGATCGACTGGAGACCGAAGTCGAGTCTCGTGACGAAGATTCCCGCAACTTGGCTACGCTCTGGGCCATGAGTGTCTGGTTGTCGATCTCCTGGTCTCGGCAAGCAAAAAGTCGGTCTGTATGCTGCTTGATTAGGGCAGCTGTTTTCTGGTGAGCCTTTGGTAGGCTCAAAGCCGCGGTTTCAATGGCCCGGATTGATCGACGGGCTGTATCGGTCTCCACGTCGAGGGTTCCTGGGCTAGTGTCGTCGGGCACCTCTACCTGTGGGAGGATGGGGGCCTCAAGTAATCCTAAGTCCAGGTTGAAGTCCTCTGACTTTGCCCATCGGTTGAGGATGTTACGGCGAGCCTTGGAGATAAGCGGAAAGATCTCTTTTGTGACTTCCTCCTCGATCGTCGACCCAAACATTTCCTTCGTGCTTTCTGGGTCCATCAGCTGATCCAGCCAATGCGCATTTCGTCGTTCCCATTCTTCCGCTGTGATCACCTTTGTAATCGGTGCTGTCGGTAGAGTCGGCCGGAATGGGTAAGGCTGCATGAAGCCAGTTGGCATCTGCTGAACGTTTACGGCGTTTGCTGGCAATGGCTCCGGAACGGTTTCAGGGAGCTTCTTGCGCTCTTTGGTTTGTGCCTTGGTCGATTTTGGAACCGGCAGACCAAGAGGCACTGGTTCCTTCTCGACCCTTCTTCCAAGCATCAGGAGCTGGCCTCGGGATCCCTTGTCCCAAGAGATCGTTTCACCCAGCTCAATTGCCGACCGCAAGTAGTCAAAGACATGAAGGTCACTGATGATAGTGATTGCACGTCCAGTCGGCTCCCCATATACATCGGGCCTCAAGTCAATTGCCGCGATCAGGCAGAGGATTAAGTCGGGCGCCATCGTCAGGACGTAGTGAGGATACCGCGTACTTGCAGCCCGTAGTAGATCTGCTTCGGTGGTGACGCGCTTTTGTGCGCCCCAGCTAGAGAATACGTGGGCCTGGAAGAAGTTGGTGGTGCTGATATATTGTACAGCCATGTTGAAGATGACTGGGTATTCGTCCGATTCAAGGCCGAGGGTTTTCATCGCATACCGGATCATGATCTTGAAGGTCTTGATTGGCACTTCCTTCTTGGGTTTGCCTTCCTCAACGTCTGCTCTCTCCTTGATCGACTGCTTCGTCATCATGTTATGGTCTGGCTTCCGACCTTTGCTGGCAATACTGTCGGTGTCCCCGACGTGGATATGAGCGGGTACCTCCCCATCCTTCAAGATCCCATGTTCGTCTTCACCCAATTCCTCCTCGAGCTCATCTGTTGGAAGGTCATCGTTCTTGGAACCTGTGACTCTGAGTTCCTTGTCGGGTTTGTTTCTTGGGGGTCGAGGTAGATGCCTCTCGTCGTCGGTCTTCTGCTCTCCATCATCGGAGCTCTCTGAGTTCTCAGGTTCATAACTGAGCTCGCCGTATCTGTCGCTGAGGGCTTCGCTTGACTCGTTATCTGAGTCGATTTCGATTGGTTCGGACCGACGTTTCTTGTCGGCATTGGTCTTTTTAATTGGCTTGAAATTGCCTCCTCGTTTAGTAGGCGGCTTCTGCCGCTTCTTGCTGTCTACCATTTTCTTTGATCCTTGAATGTTCGTTGGCATTGAGAAGATTGAGAGACGTAGGTGTACGGGTCGTATTACACTCAATGTGATCTCTCAGTTCGGTCTGTTGTGTGAGATCCTCTTGTTCGCCTGATTAGTTAGTAAAGACAGATTCTCATTAAGGGGAGTACCAGCTGGCAATACCTTGTGCAGAGTTCTTTGTTGGCGAAGCTGGACTGTTATTGTTTGTATCGTTTGGCGCCTAATGTGTGGGCGCTGGGGTCCTGTTGCTTGGCTCCGAGGTCTGATCTTGCTGCTGGAATTCAGTCGTCGCGCCGATGCCGCAGAACTGTAAAAAGTTTATCAACCGAGCCGTCTTGATCTGTAGATTAAATGAATGAAGTCTTATTATGTTATAATAAGATGCGCGTTGTGGGTGACCGATCCAAGTCACGGACTGATGTGTTGGAAATGTTGCGGGAAGCGAGTTTTTGGTGTCGAGAGAAAGTGGGTCAATGAACAAGATATCGGAGCAACCAAAACAACATGTCCTGGATTACCGTTCGTCCTTACGTAAGTCAGTCTCGCCGGTGGGATTCAAGTCGACTATGCCGCAGTGCAGACCAGTGCAAGAGACATCGACGGACTGGACAACATTTAGATTGATATCTACCAAGTATCTGTCAAATATGTTTGCAGAAAGACAGACAATCATCCGGGTGTCGTACAATCTCTGAAGTGTGCTAAGTTCTGTCTGCTGATTTAAGCTCTTAGCCACGAGCCTCAACTGTTCTCTGAAGTGTGCATTTAGTAAACAGGGGGCTATCAAGTTACTAATGCTGCTGAAGTTAGTCGTCTCATTAAGTAAGATGCCAATGGACTAAATAAAATGGACTAAATACAGACAGACAATTCTCAAGAGACTCTTGACCACGGCTTTCACGGGTTCATTGAGGTACGTACTCGGGCGAAGTCGTGTCGGGCGGCTTGGGTCATGACCCAGGTCTGCTCCATTCCCCTGAGGATGACACGGATCGCATCACGAAAGAAGTCCGCTAACTTTCTTCAGCTCGCTCTCGTGACGATCGACCGTGACTCAACAGATGCTATAAGAATTGCCTCCAGACCATTGCCTTGCGAAAGATAGATCCGCAACGGACTCTTTTGTATCAATTCGTGCAGTGGGATAGACAAATTTCCCCGGCATGGCTTCAGATAACAACTGATTTCCGCAGCCCACGACTTCACGAAAGCGCAGACATGCTGCGTCCAATGCTTTTAATGCTATATCGGCCTGGATCGTCGATCCATTCAATGATAATGCGCCAGATCCTTCCCCAGTCACGCCTCCAAGCAAGAAAGGTATAGCACAGGACGAATCGCCATATACCTATAACTCCTCCTTTGCCGACTCATCTGCAGACGATTCTTCACCCGCGCCATTAGAGAGCTTACCGATATTAAGTCCTCAGATAAGAGTAGCGCTGTTGCGACAGCCGAAACCACCACCGTCTTGTCCGCCGATCCAATTGAAGACCAACTACATCCAATCGAACCAACTACCTGCAATCTCCAGACCGCTGCAGCAGAGGTCGGCTCAGTCGAAGACCTGATTGAGTTTATCTATACACTAGAGATTCAACCAGGAAGAAATTACCAGCCGCGGGTCGTACACGGTGAACCAAGGTTCAGAGCATGGGTCATTGAAGCACACCAACCGACAGGGGAGTACAGACGATTCATCCCACTTGGAGCAGTTCTTATGATAACTTTAGGACGACTTTAGGAAAGCGTTTAGAGGACTTTAGGATTATTATCATAAATCGAGATGAGTTTAGGAGACAATGATCCCCACAATGCCAGGAGCATTATACATACGTCTGACAAAGCATCTGCGATTTGCTGTGACAACAGATGAAGCGGGCTTGTATATCCATTTACTAGTGATCATCAAGGTCATCATGTGCATGCGTCTTCTTGTCGAAATGATGTAAGGCATGTTTTCTAGCCCAATCTCTTAAAACATCGAAGTCACGGCAGGTATGCGTGACTCGAGCAACCTCTTTTGCTTCTTGTGCCTTGTCACTCCAAACCCATGGAAGTGGGGTGATATCAGCAGAACACATGAGACTCTGTCGTAGGGCATCATAACAATGCTCCAGATGTTCGATCCCAGTCAGTTTATGGTTGGGATCATATTTGCCGTCTTCAATATAAAGCCTTTTGCGGATCATGTTCTGGGCTGTATTAGAGCTCCGTCGTGTTGGGAGTATCATCGAACTCATCGATGTTTTTGTGTCACCTTACCAAGCAATGTAGCTGATGAAAAACGTTCAATTCAATGACATATTGTCCTGGCTCGCCGGGTATTGGAATTGTCTTATTCATCAACTTGGCAGCCGAGTCGCGAGGAATCCGGCTGACGCCAACTTGGGAGAAATATGTTAGTTGGCATTGGTAGAATGAGAAGTCGAAACACAACTCACAATTCAGATACAAATCATCCCACAAAGCATCTCGCTCGGGGGTAGGCGGTCCTTGGTAAGGTGTTCTCTCGGAGCCGAAGCCGGTTGTAAACACTAGGTTCTTGTATTGCACAAGTTCCTCAACAGGGGCTGCCAGAGGTTTCTTAGTGTTTAGAAATCTCTTCCAAAGCTTTATCTCAATAAAGATATCAGTGAAATGTGTTAACTTACAGTAAACATGATCTTTGAACGTGGCATTACTGTGAATTGACTCCTTAAGAGACAGGGCCAAATATATGCTCAAGAACACCAAGGCAATAATTAGAAGAATAAATAAATAGAGAACACAATGTAGGGCTCCGTGCTTCTTTTTCGTCTGAATTGCATGGCCAAATTTGGGTATGAATAGCTCTTCCTCGCTACTGAGAGCATCGTTGACTAGGTCAGAGTCATCAACCTTGGACTGAGTCATGATGACAAGTTCGAGTTGAGCTTCAGAAAGACATTGAGAACGGGGTCAGTGTCCAGGTTATTGAAGGAGGACGAGCTATGCCATACGAAATTTATCAAATATTCCAAGGACAGTTGGGCTCGCGTATGAGCCGAGCAGCCGTCAGAAATGTATGTTGGTTGACACAATGAGCCGTGTAGCCGTCATATGCATGTTGGTTGAGGATATTCACATTGCACCTTACTTGGTTGGTCGACAAAATACGCCGAATAGCCGAAACTCTGTCAGGGCTGGGCGTGCCGCAAAAAAAAGCATACATCATGCCGATTTTCACGGGATAGACATTCTAAAAACTATAGCATATTCCAGATCAATTAACCCTTTGGTAGACGAAAAGACCGTCTGTGCAAAGTCTTCTATGGAAATATCTCCGTAAAACCACACATTTTCGTCTTACTGGGTTTCGTAAAGTAAACACTCTATAGGACGGTTCAACCTTTTACGTGACCTACATCGATGATTAGTCCGTTTTAGGAAGGTCATTTGGAATCTTGTGTTGCGTTTCAGTCTTTTTCAAGGACATCGTTTACCCTTCTTCATAAGTCGCCTTTGACTGCCATGAGATAACCTCGCTTAGGAGGTCCTTTTGTTGCTCTAACTATCCGCCTGTTCCGTAGTGGTTGTATGTTTTGGGAACTTCTGCTAGGGAGATATCGTATCTCAATCAACTTACTATAATGGAACTGCAGGTCGGCCGCCCGGCAAAGGCATGATGTATGGGTTAGCGAGTTATCGTGTTGGTATGATAGTATGATCTTTGAATATGCTGCTTGTACCTCCCGTGCGTATCGAACTGGATCAGCTGATGGGAAGTATAAGTAGCCTACAGCATCCAGCACTTCAAGTATCAGGATTCAGACTTACCACAACAAGTTCATTACCTTAGCTTCTTATCAGAAAACCCACAAACCATTCGCCAATATCTCCAAGATGAAAATCACAAACAGCCTTACTCTTATTGCTTTCGCAGCCCAAGTCTTGGGTTCTCCGCTGGGAAATCGTTCCCCGGAGACTATCGAGGTAGTTATTCACTGTCGATCAAGACATGTTCATCACAATTGCTAATACGTCAAGACTCGCGCTGAGGACACTGCTGAACCGGGCAGAGTCGGATGGCTAGTCGAAGACAGACGTCGCAGTGAGGACACTGCTGAGCCGGGCAGAGTCGGATGGCTAGTTGCCGATAAGTCTTAGAGGCGGCTCTAGCTTGTTAGTATGAGACAATCTTGTCACCTATGTCTAGTTGAGGACTACATCAGCTATAAGTATCATTATAGGAAAGAAAATAACGTATTGTCTTTCCAGTCTTACCACCCTCGTGTGTGTGTATTGTTTTGGACTTCACAGCTTTCGGTAAGGTTAGAGGACCGTTTTCTCAATAGCAGCATTGACAGAAAGGTAGATGAACAACTAATTACTGTATTGCCAAGTCTGTTGTGGCATGTGGAAACTAGAAACCTGTACGTCCCGCTACACATAAGGATCAGACGATCGTAGTGCAATGTGGCAGTAACGTTAAGTCCAATCAGTCTAGCAAGTTCTGGTAATGGCGTTGCTCTCTTGAGCGAAATGTTCTCTCCTGTTATTGTTGATGCTTCTGCGGCTGTTACTGGAATACCTAGATCCCATGTTTTATTGTTCGTTACTGGATCAAAGCAAGATAATATTTGCTCCTGTCTCGGAGCCAATAGCTAGAGTTTACTGTCCTGGAGATCAACTTGGAAATGAAGTTGGCACTATTCGCCAAATAGGCAACAAATATGGCATTGGATATGCTACGTCGAAAGACTGACGGTGGTACTAAACTTTTTATTGACTATTCTATATATCGAAGGCTCTACAGCCCCTGTCTACTAAATCTCGAGCCTTGCTTAGCTATTCGCGTTGAAGGCGCAGTAGTCGAAGTTGTCAACCTTGTTCCCTGCCCATGCTGGGAAGGGAACCGACTTTCCAGAGCCACCAAAGACAGCAAAAGTAGCAATGAAGACCATGACCTGAGTGCCACCGTCCAGAGCGGCAGAAATGAGATAGTTCCACTTCACGAACCAGCCAGGGCGGTATCGTCGGAGGTAGAACTGACCGAAAGCACCGAGGATGAAGTAGCTAGTGATGGAAGCGTTGAGTCCGACGAAGAGGTAACCGAGGTACCAGAGGATGATGGGGATGTTGAGGTAGGAGAAAATTCGGATGTGAGGGAAGAACTTGTGAGCGAAGTAGAAGGGGAGAGGAGCAGCGAAGCCGATGAGGTAAGCGATGGTGACCCATTCGTAGCGAGCGCCGATGGAGAACATCTTGGGGGCGATGGACCAGGCAATGGCAAGGGTGTTGAACTGCTGGACCTGCGCACCACTCCAGACGTTGGTACCTTCGGCTGACATGAGGATGGTAGCCTGGTTGTCGACAATGCTACACATAGTTAGATTCAAGTTCAAATCAGTGCCTATATAGAGTCTTACCTGATCATCATAACGTAGTTGAGAAGGGCACCAAGAATGCAACCAATGACCTGAGTAGTGAAAGTGGCCTTGGGAGAGAGCTTGTTCTGCTGGGCGAGCTTCAGGTCACGAAGGAGGAGAGTGCCCTGGGTGAAAGCGTTATAAGTGTATGAAGTAAAGTACATGTTGGCTGAGAGGGTCAGTATTGCGGACAATGCAGGTTATTGGAATACTCTTACCAAGAGGGCGACCAGGGAACATATAGCCAGCCAACATCTGGAAGATGGGCTGAAGGTTGAAACCGAAACCAGTGATGGCATATTGAGCTCCGAAGAAAACCATTATCACTATGAGGAAGAGGATGGCCAAGATAAAACCCCACCATGGGAGAGTCGACTTCATGGCATACAAGCATGCCAATCCAATGATGATACTGGCGAGAAGGATGACAAAGTACCAACTGTTGGGAACCTCTTCGTAGTCGAGCATGAGCTTGTAATGAGGATCGATGGTAGGGTCGTCGCGGAGCTTTTGCTTCTCCTCCTCGGTGCGGGTACCGGCATGCTGCCAGAACTTGTATGTCTCAGGGCGAAGAAGCTGCTTGATTTTGGCCAATGTAATCCAGCTCCATCCCAAGCTGACTTCGGCATAGTTCCAGAGAAGCATGTGCACGATCGTGGCAGTGAGACCAGCGTTGGAAGTGATGAGATAGTTGATATAGGTGGCAGTCAAGTAAGGCAGACCCTGCTGGTCGACGAGATCATTGTTGACGGTGAAATCAGGGTTCATGATGGAAGTCTCGTTGTAAGGAATGTGGGTGGTAGTGTTGGAAGCTCCGTCGTAGAGGAGCTGGGCCATGAAGGGGAAGTCCTTTGCGCGCCAGTAGTTTCCATAGTAGAGACCCATAGACAGAGCGATACCACCGATGTAACCGAGATAACTGTTGAAGAGTGTCTGAAGGGGCATCCAGAGAGGTGAACCGAAGCCAGCGATGTAGTTCCAATCGAAGCAGATGCTCAAGAAGCCCATTCCCTCGTTACCTTGGGAGCCACCGAAGAGGTTTGTGAAGACGGGGTTGTGGCGGTCGGCGAGACAGAAGACAGAGACAGCGGAGAGGAGAGGGAAGATGTACTACTATTGTCAGCATGGCTTGGTGCGCTTGCGTCAGTGCACATACCTCAGGGAACCACTCCCAGCAGAAGATGGCAACAAAGACAATCCAGAAGACCTGGAATCTCTTCCTGGTCTCTGACTTGGGCTTATGCAGAGTCTCCATGACAGTCGTGATGGGAAGGTTGGCAGGGTACAGCATCTTGGTGGGGTAAAGCAGAACACTCCTCATCATACCAGCGACACCATATCCAATGAGCTGAGACGACAGGGTGACGAAGATACCAGCTGCCACGGAGGGGTATCCACCATACCAGAGCTTCTGGACAGTCAACGCCTCTGTGGACAGGGCTGAGACTGAAGCAGCTGAGGCCATGAGGACAGCGGCGGTATGTTCCTTTCTGTTCCAGGGGCCGGGGTTGAGAATATGACCGATGCGACCCCAGCGTGGGATGATGTGCGCGAGACCGGTACCGAGCGTTTCAGCGAGGACGGTCAAGAACATGACGGAGACGTAGACGACTTGGGGCTTGAAGTACATGATTTCTTGGAGGACAGCACCAAAGGCCGACAGTCCAATACCTATCACCCATCAGCACATTACATCTCAATAGTAGGTAGTTTACTAACCAACGGCAAACATGCGAATCGTCCATGGGTTCATGGTAGGGTCATCGTCGACCTGAATGACATGTGTGACGATGTCTTCAGCCGTCTCAAGAGGCTGGTTCACCTTATCAGACGACATGATCTCAATATCATGAAGATGCTTGTCATCCTGAGGAAGACCCCTCTTCTCATCGGCAGGATAGATATCCGCCTTGGGAGAAGGGCTCTCCGGCTTGGTCTCCTTCTCAGAGATACTCATTGTAGCGTTAACAAAGAAATTAAAACACAAGCATGGAGAAGAAAGGATGTCGATGAAACCCAAGCCTGTGCAGGGCGATGCAACATGTTATGTACTCGAACATCTAAAACACCACGATGATCATCGCCAATACTACAATAAAGTCGTGCTAGACCATCAAAGGCATTCCGGGTTTTCGGCACGCTATCGTACTGGATAGGACGGCAAAACCCAACACAATGGCACAGGAAGGAACTTTTCAAAAGGACCCAATCTGCCAAAAGTTCCTCTCTTGTTCCCGAAGTTATTTGCGGTTCGGTTGGTACAGCCCGGACTCATTTCGTATCTGACTGATATCGACTCGACTGCAAGACATGCGACACTGCGACTCGCCCCATGCGATATCAACCAAGAATCGCAAGCCAGTGACAAGTCCCCTATTAACAGCACCTTTGCCCCCTTCCCCGCAAGATCACGCGTCTTTGGGTGCGAGTTAGCAACAAAAGGTCCTGGTAATTCGGCATTCGTGCGAGGTGACCTGCCCAGACTGGCTAGATCAGCCGAGGTCGCGCTGGATTGGGCAGTCAGTCCCATTTTCAGACCCTGGTCTATCAAGCCATCTATCGCCGAGTTAGCCGGGAGACACGTTAAGTGCCGATGGCATTGTATTAATCGTTGATATTAGCAATCCTGGGGGGTTTCATATGCTTAAGCTTGTAATTTCGCAAATGGTATGCTGTCACATTATGAAAAAAGCGTGAGATTTTTACTCACTCAAGTGCTGACGCGGGTCTTGCACGGGAACAGAACCGCTAACCTCCAACGGCTCGTATAAAGAGGCGAGAGATAAGCCACTCGTGTTGAAGAGGTGGCACAGATATGGAAATACGGCTATCGGCGTCCCGTTGCTAGATCGGCCGCTCGATACAACACCAACGTGTTCTAGTGCGCCATCGAAGCTGAGGAACTTCTGTTTTGGATGCGGGCGACTTATTAGACGCCGATGCCGGTTTGCCGGTTCCCTTATCCATCACGACCCCATACCAAGATAAGAATAGCCTTAGGTTAACGTTCGTGGGGAAGGTCATTTCTCATTTCATCGTGTTACAACCTTTAATACTTCCAAATCTGTCATAAGGAATGCAGCCACCAACTTCTGGGGACATGGAGGCAAACCAGCCAGTGATGATCGCGGAAATGAAAATTTTATGTACAAGAATCTATCTAATAGGCCATTCGCCACCGATTTTATCCAGCGCGTAACGTAGTAGTACAATCGATCAGAAGGATTCCGCCCAGCACTTCTGTTATCATTACAACACCCGCATTCTCCTCAATCCTTCGTCATAGACGTCTTTCACGCCACTGTAATACTCTCCTTCTACTGGCTTCTCGATATCAAGCTCCTCTGTACCGAAGCCGAGATGTCCGACTGAGCTCTCATCACTCTTGCCCATCGACATCCTTCCCCATTTGATCTTTCGCCTCGACACGTCCTTGAGTTCTTCTACTTCTTCGTCGCCTATCAGTCGAGCGCTCATACTGTCGTACTCGTTGCTCCTCATGCTCATCTTTGACGTTGCGCGGCTAAGGGATTTGAGTTTTGTAGAGGGGTAGTGGCAGGCTGCTGATATAACTGCCGAGTTTGCGCCTGCGATAACCATCACGCCTGGTAGTTTGACAAAAGCGAGGAAGATTGGCGTGATGGCGACACCGATCGATATCAGGAGACCGACCAAGATAGCCTTGGATGAGAACTGGAGACCAACTGTGACGGTTCTGCTATACGGATATCCTGGGGCGTATGCTATGGTGTGTCAGCACTTTAATCTGGATAGCTAACTGTTTTAGGAACGGATGCTTACCTTCGTAATTGCTCACGTAAATGCAGTTGGAGTAGATCCAGTGGAGCCCAATACTAATAATGATCAAAGGGATAGAGAACCGATAAGGAAGCTGAAGACGATACGTCGCGTTCTGCGAGCCCCGCGGGTCCGTGACGCGCAGCGAACGAAACGCAACACTGTACTTTGACCATTCAAACTCAGCTAGCATGCGTGTGAAGAGGCCGTTGTATGCGAGGTAGCAGATGGAGAGGATAAGCTGCGGCGTGTTGGCGACCATGGTGAGTGAGATGAGAGGAAGATTATCTAGAGTGTTGTCCCTCACGTCTTCGTTCTGCGGCGCGTGCATGAATTTGGAATTGCTCCTGTTATGGGGTTAGGTCTTGCATGCGTACTGATAGAGGGAGGCTGACTCACAGAGATTGACCCCGGATGGCGATGCTTAGCATGACTGAAGCGACGATGAGAGAACATCCGATGAGCAGGGATGATAGCACCCAGATGTTTCTTGGAACAGCCTTTCCAAACTTGCGAGGTGAGTTGTTCTGCCACTGCCTCGGACCCTGCAGCCATTTATAATTCTGATCCGTCTCCCCTAATCTCGTCTGTGTAGGTTTTGCCGTCTTTCTCAGATCCTCCATGGTCAACGTACACATCCCCCTCGTCTCCTCATCCGGTCTCGAAATGAACGACGCAATCGCATCTCCCGGCGTCATAAGCGGATTCTCATTCCCCCAAACACGAAGCTTCAGAACCAAAAGGCACAGAACGGTCTTAAAGAGACACATGATGCAGACAATGAGCAAGAGACTGTTCGCTATGCTCAGTCTACACGGCGCCTCGTACTCCTCCGAGTAACACCGATCAACCTGCATAACACGATACTTGGTCTTGAAAACTCTCGGGTCTGTGATGATGGCGCCAGATTGTGGGTCAAAGATATTGCGCGTGCCTTGCAGATCCCACGTTCCGTAGACGTTCATGTAAGAGCGCTGCATTGGCGAAGTGTTGCCATATTCATCTGGTGGCGTAGACACTAGATAGCTGGGCTCAGGGTTTGACATGTACTGATTTGTATTACCGCTCGCCTGAGATGACCTTCCGGTGCGTGTAAATGCGTCCACTGACCAGAGAGGATTCCTGACGTTGAGATCGGTCGTGTTTGTTGTGTTCATCAGTACATCAGCTCGTTTCCAACCAACTGTTTCATTTCGGTATATGTCGTCAAAGTCGTAAATTATCATCATCAAATGTCGCCAATGTGTCAAGGCTTGTTCGGGGTTGTTGTATCGATGGATACAGTCGGGCAGCGCCATTTCAACCCAGTTTCCACTCGTCTGGTTGACCACGAAAGAGTCATTGATGGGCTTTAGCTTCTCCAGAGTTTCGGGGTTACCGTCGCCCTGCGATTGATCGCTGTAGTTCAGTCTATCGTAGTAGGCTGATGTGATTGAGGGAAGTCCCTTCCAGCCTCCTTGGGTGAGTTCCGGAGAGCCGATCATGACTGTGAAGCCATTGGTGCCTTTACTCTCGAGCACGCAACCGTTGAAGACGAGATGAAGCGGGACAGAGCTCATGGAAAAGAGAGTCCAGAAAAGCACTTTTCGCCAGCCAAGAAAACGAAAGTTCTTGAGAGATTGAACGCCAATCTCTAGCCAATGACCCGAACGATGCGCAGCGTCGACTTCAGCTCTCGTCGGCGCTACAAGTCCTTGCATGAAGAAGTTGGACGACGCCAAAATGCCAGTACTCACAATATTGATGAGCAAATGAATCCACAAGTTCGCTTTGGCAGTTGTATCGCAATTCCCCTTGTACAAAACACTCTGGCCCAGCGCATCACCAGCATCCCTCCCACTGGTAACCGCATCATCTTCATCGTCACGCTTCAGCCCAAACAGCGACACGAAAAGCGTAACGAAGAGGAGCGTCGTGAGGGTACTCACGAGAATGGTGAGGTACACGGCTGTGAGCTTCCATCCCGAAAAGCGACTAAAGCAGCCCATGGTGAATGGGCTCACCCAGCGAAGGGGGCTGATGCGGAGAAATTTGGGCGTTATCCAAGGCAGACAAGACAGCCCTACCAATCAAACGCGTGGATCTCTAGTCAAACAAAAACACGCGACAGCTCGGTTACGAACTTTTGGGACCAGCCTTATGGAGACCATGGGAATCCTCCGGAGGGTCAGTTATTCAAAGTAGGCTTAGAGAGAGAGAATGCATTTGTAATCTGAAAAAGTGTCCTGCTTCCAGGTTTCAATAAGGTATCATTGGTATTTCGTCATCCGATTTCTTTTTTTACTTCTTGCAGAGAATATCCTACCCAAACCGTCGTGGCTGCGTCGAAGGATCAGCGTCGGGGGAGAAGGCCAGTAAGAGTGCTTCGGTTAATGTGATGGGGTCATTCGGAGTTTCACTACATTCCATATGACAGAAATAAAAAGGCAGTATTTTAGTATCGATGGGAGAGAGGTGAGGAGGATTTTGTCACTGCCCCTGGTTTAAATTGATGGCCCCCAAATTCCCGCTCTTAGTTAGGAGAGCGAGGCTGGTTATGCAGTGAGATTTTGGTACAGTAACGGGAGGCTCGGGCGGCCGGAGTTTTAGATGACCCGGATCTCGAAATAGAACAGAGAGGTCATTAATCTGGAGACTTTTCTGCTGACTGATGGGCCTCATAGCTTCACTCATTCGTGATTGGCTGAGTTTGGGTGCGGCGGTCCAATGACGTAGTGTTTTTTAGAGTTGACTTACCCTGTGCTGAGGGAGAATATTTTCAACACTCTAACTTTGTGACAGCAAACGCGGTTCAAGGGAAGAAGATACTGTACCTCGAGTCAAATTCAAGATCAGCTGTGGGGTTTGAGAAAAGATGAAATTGGATTTACGTGTTGCGATAACATACTAAAGCAAACTCAACTTAAACCTCAGGCAGACAGTAAATACAGAAGAAAAGCCCAGTTGTCATTAGCAGCCTACTCCTTTTAGACTTTGTTCGTTAGAACCTTTATTGTAGATGTTTTATTTGCAGTTGAGACTCGTGGCTGAGAGCTTAAATCGGCAGACAGAACTTAAATAAAAATTTATCATAAGAGAGGCAAATCTGCATCCATCCTCGCAAGCCATTTCTTTTCTCTTCTTTATCACCAGACAACCATGGCGGCACCATCTTCCGCCCATATTTTGTCTTTGCCCGCAGAGATCATCGATATATTATGTCAGCAGTTCTGTCCCTGCTGCAGCAAGAGAGCCTTTCCTCGAGACTTCTTTGTTGAAAGAAAGCCGAAAGAGGCTCAGGACAGGGACTGTTTATCAGCCTTATCTCTGACATGCAAGGAACTAAGGCGTATTTCCCAGCCGCACTTGTATCATCGACCAATAGGGTGCGATTTCTTTGGTTTCATTGACACCATCGGTCAAGCACCAGCTCTTGGTCAACATGTCAAGGAGCTCTGTCTGAGCTCGGCGGCGATCCGGCGTTTCGTTGATCAATATGATGATCCAATGGAACTTTTTGCAAAGTGCGACGAACGGTATCGAACTTATCTACCCGACGCTGCTCAAAGAAATCCCATGGTTCCGATTCGCAGACTACGAAATGCAGCAAGATATTTGGGAAATTTCACAGGAAATGGCGAGATTGCCATTGATTGCCTGCTTTCTGTTGTCATCTCTTTCAAACCAAATATCAATGAGCTTGACATTTGTGTCCAAACCGACCTGACATTCTGGCCGATCCCGTCTGGATATCTTCCGAATTTGAGGAACCTTGTTATTAACGTCTCAGAGCGTTTCCCTGCTAACGACCTCGACAGCCTGACTGGTCTACTGGGCACAGCACCTCAACTGGAAAGTCTCGACCTGGCCCGCTTGGATCTACGGGAGGCGATGAAGGACTCAGAGATGGGCTTTTGTCACGACAATGTCATCGAAATTATACTGAGATCATCCGCAATCCACACTAGTCGGTTGGAGGCAATCATGCGAGGCTTCTCAAAACTACAAACGTTCCGGTTCGGCGCACCAGAGTATTGGGATGGTCTCCCATATTCACGTCCACGAACAGGTGTCTTGTACAAAATTGAGGATATCTTAATGCTGAGAAGCGATACACTCAAACACGTCATACTCGACTTTCCTGGTCGTAGTATCGATGGTGACCTAGTGATCCAAGATCTCTCAGGCATGAAAGTCCTCGAGACACTGTACGTTGACAGCGGCATACTGCGTCGCCGATGGCAGCAGGGCCGTGAGCCTGCACGAAGGATTTTCCAAATGCTTCCAGAATCCATTAAGGAGTTCGGTCTAATGGGGACCGTAGATCCGCGGGCACTTCTGCAGACAGATCTGCAGGCACATCGGCGGGCACAGCGACAGGTACATGACGAGGTTATGGAATCGGTCAACATCTCGGCTCGGGCATTTCCTCTCCTGCGAAAGGTAGTTATTGCGGATTTTGGGGGGAGTTTCCAGGCTGATGGGGATGAATGGAAAGGGAAGTTTGCCTCAGCTTGTGAAGCGTGCGACATAGAATTTTCGTCCAAAGTGCCTCAAAGCTCAGTCTACTTGACATACTCGGGCACGTATCGGGGTTAAATTCGAGGACTTGCTACACAATTGCGACTTGATTTTGCAGGCGCATTTGAAACCAATTTGGTTTGGCTGTATCGTTGGACAGAACATATTCTATATCAGGAAAGTATCCATAGACCTGTAGAATTTAGAATTAGACAATGAATTAAGCATGTAATTCACTAACCTTCGAATGGCAATTGTCGCGAATTGAGATATGATGGCTGAGCTAAGTGAGACCGGCCCAATTGGTTTACCTTGGATTCAGTTTGCGGGGTTCACACCATTGTGATCCTTCGCAAGGCACTTGGAACCTGAAGGCTGGGATGACCTTACCTCAAAGGTGATAGACCTCGGTAACAGTCAGGTGGGAGCTGAGACTAAACTTTAGTGACTACGGAGCTAAGGATCCCGAAGGTTGTGACCTAGTATAACGATGGATCCTGGCGTTGATCAAGATGGTGATGGAACAGAGTTGTCTTCATTTATCTGAGGATAGGCCTCGGTCAAGTTGAACTGGTGGTGAATCCGAGACTGAAGATGGTGTTGGATTAATCTATTCATGAACCTCGGCTCGGAACGAGAGGTCATTAACTTGAAGCTGGTTCTGAGATTCTATATTACTTCCCCTCAAACTGGCGTTGATATTGACGAGCCTCGGTGCTGTCTCCGGTTTGGAGATCAAGATGGTGGTGAGACAAGTCAGTCTAATCAGTCTAGAGCCAATACGGTGTTTCTCGCGATCATTGATCCTGGCGATGTTCGGAAACCGGAATGATCATCAACCTAAAGACGCTGAAGTCCGTAGACTAGACACTTCATGTCGATCCAAGCAAGAGTGTGTCCCAACTGCGCCAACATCTCACCGGCGCCGTTCTCCCAAAAACAAAATTAGGCATACTTTTAAACATATTCCGCTATCGGAACGACAACCAGCTCGAGCGTTCTTGACACATTCTAGTGTCCGAGCACAAGACGATCATCAGTTCATACCGAGTCATGAAGCCTCACCTGTCCAAGCCCAAGGGATCAAACAAGGCAGTTTCAACTACAATACGAGAACGCTAAAACCTGTTAGACTGAAACTAGAAGCCAAAGTCACCATGACCTTGTCGACAACCGCAATCTATCGAAAACCCAAATTCCCGTCAACGAGGGAGCCTGTTTTCAATGCTCTAGCGCTGAACTACCCGCAATCTGGCCCTTAACCAGCCAATACAACCTTGCACTTGTCCAAATAGCGCGTATGGAACTTACCGAACCGAGGTCATTTTACATTCCCAAGACTCAATCGAACTCGAATCGGTATGGGCTGACCACGTTAGCGAGTTTTAGTATGAAACCGGGAATAATGCGCACTGCCACCATCACCCTCCTGAGGCCACCAATTCTGTGGTGGTTTCAGGTCCCTGTCTAAAAAAGCAACTGTCAAAGCGGCGCACACCAGTCCAGTGGGTAAGCTTAGGTTCCCAACAACGTGGTCATAGGGCGCCGTTTCATACTGCCATATTGCTCTGTTTCGATGATCAGTGGAGTTGGTCTTGACTTGGCGTAACGGGGCTCATTTCCTCTTTTGATGAGGGCTTGCGAACAGACTGCTAGTTTTGGCGGCGGCAGACAAGGGCTTCTTGCATGACTCGGGAGTTGAGATTGGTGGGATGCATGGTGATAGGTTTGTGAACGAACGGGTTTGGTTGGTGTGTGCTCTTAATTTGTTTCCGGAGATAGAGAGGTTGCTTTGATCTTTGCTGATGGTAGCCGAAAAGTGATCCGTCGTCTGTACTCCAAGTCATTCCAAAAGCGTTAGACTTGCGAAAGCACGGAAGATGGATGTTTTGTTGGACATTCAAGATAAATACCTGCGATGGCCTCGATGCTGATAGAATGAAATCAAGCCTCTCACTCACTCACTCACTCAACAGCCTTTCTTTCATATCCAACTCATCTGTCTTCGATTCTTGTTCGCCTCAGCCGCCAAAATGAAGTTCTCCATCATCTCTACTCTTCTCGCCGCCACCGCCTCTGCTCTTCCCGCTGGTCAGGATGCCGCTGCCCTCGAGGCTCGCCAGCTAGGCGGCAGCATCACCCGTAACGATCTTGCCAACGGCAACAGCGGTTCGTGCCCTGGCGTCATCTTCATCTTCGCTCGCGGCTCCACTGAATCCGGCAACCTTGTTAGTACCCCCACCAACCCCCCCAAGTGACAGATCATAACTAACTCTTTTATTAAGGGAACTCTCGGTCCCCGCGTTGCTTCAAAGCTCGAGGCCAAGTACGGCAAGAACGGTGTCTGGATCCAGGGCGTTGGCGGTGCTTACCGTGCTACACTCGGTGACAATGCTCTTCCTCGTGGAACTTCTAGCGCTGCCATCCGTGAGATGCTGGGCCACTTCAACGACGCTAACCAGAAGTGTCCTGATGCTGTCCTCCTCGCTGGAGGTTACAGCCAGGGTGCTGCTCTCGCCGCCGCCAGTGTCACCGACGTCGATGCCGGAATTCGTGAGAAGATTGCTGGAGTTGTTCTCTTCGGATATACCAAGAACCTCCAGAACCGCGGAAAGATCCCCAGCTACCCCGAGGACCGTACCAAGGTCTTCTGCAACCCTGGTGATCTTGTCTGCACTGGCTCTCTCATCGTCGCTGCTCCTCACTTGGCCTACCAGAGTGCTGCTTCCGGCGCAGCTCCTGAGTTCTTGATCCAGAAGGCTGATGCTGCTGGAGCCGCCTAAGTGAATTGATGGAGGGCGAAGGAATAGGCTGGCCTGTTCTTGTATTTTATGAGGTTTACGGTTTTCATTAGTTTTGTTTGTATCTACTTCATGGGGGAATAGCTTTAGTGACCATGGACACTGAGACTCAATACGATAGCGCAATCGCATTGACTTGCAAAAAGCTTCTTGCCGGGACTGTGAACTGCCGTGACAAGTTGATGAGCATTATCATGACGCAAGATGACCGCTGAGAAAAGATGAGATTCGATATATCACATTCTCAGAACATGGATCATTACGAGCAAGCCACATCGCAATTGGCGGTTTCGTCCCATCTTGTCCCCTGCATGTTGTATCGGAAGTGTCTGAGGTGCCGGCCAGGGGTTCCATGCTGCAGGGGTTAACATGCATATGGTAGGCCCCATGTGACGATACATCTGACAATGGGGGAATTGCCAAGCATGATTGGTACACTTATGAGAAAATACTTGTTCGACAACTGTCAGATCTGACTTGGCTTGCGACAAAGCTCTCACATTGGAGGAATCAGCTTTTGCGTGGGATTGCACTTTTCTTCTTTGCATTAGCATCATTGCACCGATGGTGGGGGGTCGTATTATTTGATAACTTGGCGAAAGCCACTGTAGCATCGAGCCACTTCTCATTTCATATCGAATTGAAGGATCTGGAAATTAGGTTGTTGCCGCACGCTCAAGGGCTCAAGAAGAATAAGCCTAATCATAGGAGAAAACACCCCTCGTTGTCTCCTACAAAGACGCGAGGTTGGCGAACAGTGCTGGCTTTATGTATGCCGAATACTTGGTCTATTTTTAAGCATTGTCTCGTCTATGATGTCTATACTCTACAGCCTCATTTCACTAAATAGCTGACCTTTGACTTTCCCTTACTCCTCGCAATCTTCTTAACGGTCGTCTCACCACACAGATCCGTAGTATCTACATGCGTTCCACCGCATGGATAAACCTCCGCTCCAACAATCCTCACGACACGAAACTTTGTCTCTCCAGGTCCTAAGAAGCTGGCATCAGGTGTAAGGTGCTCAAGACCGTTCTTGCGAAACTCCTCAGCGTCCCACCAGTCAATTTCAACAGGCATCTTGGCCGCTAAAAATTCATCGACTTTCTTCTGAATGGGCTCTTTGTGCTTTCCGTCAATGAGGCCTTGGAATTCGCATGATGCTGAGTCGGGGAAGTGAGAGGCTTTAAGCTCCTCAAAGCCCTCGACTGTGTCTTTGAGGAGATGGTTGACTGCTGAACCGAGAACATGGCCGGCGGTGTGATATCGTGAGTAGAGAAGACGCTTCTCCACGTCAATTTCTTGCGTGGCGCTGTGTCCTTCTGTGAACTTCTTGTCTGAGCCGAATCTTCCGAAATGCAAGACCTGGCCATCGCGAACAGCATCCATACGAGCAGAAGCAACAGTGAATGAAGCCCCAGCCTCATCCGTCATCTTTCCAATATCTGAAGGCTGGCCTCCTCCTTGTGGGTGAAATATTGTCTCTTCTGTAACGACGGCATAGTCTTCATCGGTGCCTTGCTTAAATAGCTCACGATTCTCGGCCTCTAAGCTGCCAAATGGTCGAATTGCCGTGATCAGTGTTTGTAAAGAATGAATCTTTGAATTGCGCTGGAAAGTCAGCACAGTTCGTGCTGCTGATGCCATTTTGTGAGAGTGAAGAAGAATTCAAGATGATGAGAGAGATGGAAATATGCGAGGGCGAAGAAGGAAATAACTGATGAATCAACGAATGAGAGAGGCGAACACTAAAACCCACGGGGTTTAGTGCTGAGGATTCAGTGAATCACAGGGCGCGCCTTTGCAGATTATCGCTTATCTAATTGTTAGTGTAGGACAGCCTAACCTAGAGAAGAAGGTATTTGCTTCTATCATCACTTTTGGAAGCGAAAAGTAACAAATAGAATGAATGACTATGAAACTTGGTTGATACGTGGCTATGTTTGACGCGGATGTGCGTCGGAAGAGCTCCACGAAACTATTCTTTAGGGCCGTGCCTTGTCCGTTATCTAACGTGTCACGAATCCCACGATAACCACTATTTCGGCAACCAGACGCGGACAGGTAGTGAAAACCTAGCGACTCATCACGCAGTACGATACTACTGGAAGATGAGAACAAAGCACATTAATTATTCTTTACACATCTAAAGCCAAACATTTACCGCTCTGGGCTGCATTGTCGCTGAGCTAGGGCTGTGAATTGTTTCAATACGCGCCGTGCGGCTGAGATATTTCTCCTCACAAAAAACAGTGGAGACTTTCGCACTCACTTCGAACCTACATGCTACGCCTCAATCACCTTGCGATTTGTGAGACCAATCTCACTTTCCTCACACTAATAGTTATCACCACTCAATATGTGCACTAGCCTTCAGGAAAAAGCTCACTCATGCTTCCACTGCGAGCAAAGATTTCTCATTCGGGATTGCAACGACCCACAGCCCCTTATTCACATCGATGGCCCAAAGAGTGATCATTATTGGAGATTGTGGCCTCCAGACCAAGAGCCAATCACTCTCTCAGAACTCAAGCAAATGGCTAATCTAGGATGTGCTTTTGCCGAGTACATTTTTTTGAAGTTCACTTCTCGTAAAGAAGTAGTCTCTGACAATGTCATTGTTAATCGGGTTCCTCCAGCTATGGGACACACTGAGCCCAACTCCATCGTTGTTACACTATCAGGAGAGAATCATCACGAAACGAATTCATACTTTACATATATGACAGAAAAAGGTTGGACCTCGCGCAATTGTCTTCGTGGGCCATTATCTAATGCACCTAGACAGGAAGTAGCACAGCTGATGAAGTCTCTCAAAGACCTCCGAACTTGTTACCCGCATCACCACACGCTTTTAGTCTGGCAAGAAAATGGGCTCGTGAATGCCTCCAAAATCATACATCTTGTGCAAGTCCATCTAAAGGATTCATGCCAACAAGGATCATCAAGATATTCGACTCGGGAAAAAGGATTGAGATTATCGAGAGAAATTCCCCGGCTGCCTACGCAATCTTATCGTACTGCTGGGGCGGCCGGCAACGAATCACTCTCAGCAAGGCTCGAGTAAAGAATGGCCTACTTTCCTTCGGTACAAGCACTTTACCACAGACGTTGCAGGATGCAGTCCGTGTTTGCGGCGAGCTTGGCCTCAGCTTTCTATGGGTTGATGCTCTATGCATTAAACAGGACGATCCAGAGGATAAAGCTACAGAAATTGGACAGATGGCGAAGATCTACGAAAACTCGTACGTCGCAATCATGGCTAGCAGAGCAAAGAGTGTTGAGGAAGGATTCCTGCACCCACGGTCACCTTTCGGAGCAGACAGGCGCTCTCCTGGCTTTCGTCTTCAATATGAGACCAAGAACGGCCGAAGAGGATCTGTCGTATTGGTGGAGGAGTCTTCTTCTCAAACTTACGCTGATCCTCTGAGTCTTCGCGCATGGGCATACCAAGAGTTCATTCTCTCTCCAAGAATTCTTGATTACGGAGAGCTGAGAACAACATGGATCTGCTGGGCAGATATTAATCCAACAGATGGATTTCTGTCAACACCAACTTCGTACTGGAGCCGACAGAGGTTTCAGGAAATAATGTCTGCCTCTATTGAGGCTGATTCCGTGTCGCCCCATCAACTGTGGAGCACTCTGGTTCTATGCTATATGCGTAGCTCAATAACCGATCCTTACGACCGCCTTCCCGCGCTTGCAGGTATTGCGGAACGTCTGAATACTATCATTAAAGACGAATACATCGCAGGTTGCTGGAAAAGTCACATCTGGCTTGATCTTCTGTGGTGGCATGAGGACGGTAGATCCTGTATGCGACCCGCAGGATACTTTGCTCCGTCTTGGTCTTGGGCGTCCATCCCAAATGGCAACCTTAACTACATATCAACAAGGTCATGTGTTGTCGATGAAGGATTTGAAGTACTGCATCACGATATTAAATTATCATATCCTCAATCTCAGTATGGTGCTGTCACAGCTGGCTTCCTTGTCGTCCAAGGGCGCATTATACCAGAGGAATACTTGCCTGACCTCAGAAATCGAGAGTTCTACCATCATCCAACACATATTATCGTAAACGGACAGAACATCACAATTTCATGCTCCGTTATACCTGACTATGGTCTGGAGAACTTTTACAGCAGTAAATATCCTATTCAAGGGATATGTCTCTGTTGGGACGAAAAGAGAACTACAATTCGCGGTATTGTACTTCAAAGTGTTGAATCGGACTGTTATCGAAGAATAGGCCTTTTTTCCGTTGACTTAGGAGTAACAGATCCGACTTGTCATGATATACTATTTGAAGAATGGACCGAAAGAAGGAATACATTTTTAGGAATATGGAGAAAGAGTTTCCAAATTGTAAGAATAAAAGTAGTTTAGTAGTTTATATAGTTTAGTAGTTTAAATTATAAAAGAACCTCTCACTGCATTTGATACGCTCGTTGATACAGGCAGTGGAGGATGAGATGTCTGGAGAGATCCACGGTAACATACCCACCGACCTTGGGTTTAATTGACGGGGGAGCTTACCAAACAACCCGAATCATCTCCGTGGCCTGAACTCTCAGTCAAGAGATACTACAGAACTGGGCTTGAAAGAGTAAAATCGGAATGTTACCGATATTCTGGTGATATTATTCGGAAATTACCCCGCATGGAAACTTCCGATGCCTTGGTAAGTGCCGTTGACCTTGCGACACCACTAACCATGTATCACGCGGGGTAGAAGGTTGTTAAAAGCAGTGGATCGACCACTGAAGATGTTTTACCACGTCACAGATAAGGATCGCGGCACCTGCTTAGCACCCACAATGATTCTGGATCTCTTCCTTCAGCACCCATGGGCGTATCTAACAGCTGCCCTTGTCGGACTCCTTGCGACAAAGCTCCTCATCAATAAATATGGCAATGGCTTGAACGGAATTCCCGGGCCAGCTTTGGCGTCGTTCAGTGATCTCTGGCGCTTTCTCGACGTGTATCGGAGAAGACCAGAGGTGACACAGATTGCTCTGCATGAAAAATACGGCAGCGTCGTGAGACTCGGACCCAACACGGTCTCGATCGCGGATCCAGCTGCTATACAGACAATCTACGCCCATAATTCGGGATATACGAAGTCAGATTTCTAGTAAGTGGCCAAGGCTATGAGAAGAGTTGCCTAGGCTGACAAGCGGTAGCCCGGTGCAGCAGACCCTCAACAAGAGCGGCAAGAGACTCATCACGCTCTTCACCTCACAAGATGAGAAGTTCCATTCGCAGCTTCGACGCTCTGTATCGAATGCCTATGCCATGAGCACTCTCGTTCAGTTCGAGCCCTTCGTCGACTCTACGACCACCGAGTTCTTTAAACAACTTGACCAGCGATATGCCAACCAGAACGACGTCCTTGACTTTGGAACATGGCTGCAGTACTATGCCTTCGATGTCATCGGGGAGCTAACGTACTCCAAGAGACTAGGCTTCGTAGACCATGGAAAAGACGTGGATAACATTATTGGAAATCTTGAATGGCTGCTCAACTATGCAGCACCCGTATGTTCACCAACAACCTTAACTGGGTCTACTAATCTGACGCCCACGTAGGTCGGACAACTACCGATCCTCGATAGCTTACTCCTCAAGAACCCACTGAGACTACAGCTTACAAAATGGGGCTTCACCAACTCATCCTCACCCGTCGCGATATTCGCCCGTAACCGAATGCTCGCTCGAGTTGATCCCGAAAAGCTCGGCGACATGAAGTTCGACCAAGATAATGGCCGACGAGACTTTCTCTCGCGCTTCCTCGAAGCCAACCAGAAAGACCCAGAGTTCATGAACAATGATCGAGTGCTCGCACTGACTGTAGCAAATATGTTTGCAGGCTCTGATACCACGGCGATTACTTTCCGAGCTATCTTCTATTATCTCATGAAGAACCCAGACGATATGAAGACTTTGATGTCTGAGCTCGCAGAGGAAGAGAAAGCCGGCCGGTTCGCCCGTGAAGATGGCCTTGTCAGCTGGAATGAAGTTAGAGACCTTCCCTTCCTCAACGCTGTTGTCAAAGAAGCTCTTCGATGTCATCCCGCTGCAGGTCTCATGCTGGAGCGTATTGTCCCCGCACGAGGTCTTGAAGTCGACGGCCACCTTATCCCAGGTGGTACCATTGTTGGAGTAAACGCTTGGGTTCTTCATCGCAATAAGGATATCTTCGGCCAGGATGCAGATCGATGGAGACCATCGAGGTGGATTGAAGCTTCGACTGAACAGAAGAGACGAATGGAGAACTACATGTTTGCCTTTGGTGCAGGTTCGAGGACTTGCATTGGGAAGAACATTAGCTTGTTGGAGATGTACAAGATGGTTCCTGCTCTTTTGAGGCGATATGAGGTAAGTCTCAATGCCGATTGAAGTGTCCTTACTGAGACGTTGGATCTAGCTTGAGTTCCCGTCGGCTGATACCACATGGCATCTGAACAACGGTAAGCTTCACCTATCTGAGCTCTTTCATACATCTGCAAGCCCTAACTTGTGATATACTTTCTTGATACTGACTTTAATCCAGCGTGGTTCGTGAAGCAGAGTAACTTTAATGTCAGGCTTAGGCGGAAGCATAAAGTATCATTTCTTCCGGACGAGAGACAAGATTGAACAGTTATGGAAGTATGGAATTAACCATTCGATGCTATATGAACATAAAGTCCTTCTACCAAACAGTAGTGTTTGACGTCTATCTTTACATGATTTGCAGCAGCTGCTTATGATACATACGACCATAGCTCGTAGAAAATACGGGATCCCGTCTGCTCTCCCATAGTCAAGCTGCGAAGCGCTGGATTAGTAGTTGGGTCGGTGACGACCAGCGAATCCCCGGTGTTGTATGTTTTTTGCCTTGAACTGTGATTTTTGAGTACGTTGGCATGATACATCTCGTTGAGATGTCAGAAGTTTTGACACCATCAATTGCTCACGATGATAAAGTTCACAGGCCTGGAGCACTCTACATATGATAAGATAAGAGATGCCGACATGAACCTTTTCCAATTCGCTTCCGATTTCTACGCTTCTCCACATTCCCTCATTCAGCAAGTACGTACTGCACCGAGAACAATGCCACCATCAAAGACCCGCGCCGAGCGAGTTGAAACCGACGTCTTACTGGCCATCAAGCCCGAACACTTAGCCAATATCATCAGCAGAGAAAAGAACCATGAGTATCGCAAGTATCGTCTGAAGGACGGTGTCTCGCGCCTCTGGGTCTACGAAACTGGCAGTGGAGGCGACCGCTCATCAATCACGTGTGTCCAGCACACCAACAGTGCTCTTACCAGAGATCAGAATAATTTAACTAACTAATTACTAGACATATCGCAGTGATTTCACCAAACACCCGCCACGAGCCAGGTTCTGTGCCGACCGAGCCTTTTGGTATTGGCAATGAAGACTTCAACGCTGGACGCAAGGAGTCCAAGTACGGTTATCCGATCCTGGAGCTTTACGAACTTGTGAACCCAGTTACTCTCAGCGAAATGAAAACTCGTTGGGGAATGGGTGGTGCGCCTATGGGATGGCAGTATGTGGCATCAGATCTCTGGGAGGACAGATGGGGTGAGGACGAGGAGAGAAGTGAGAAGGTGAAGAAATTGTTTTAAAAGCCATCTTGGTTTGCTAGTCGTTTGGTGTTGATACCAAGAAGGCCAACCATAGCTTTGCGCTCTGGGAGTTCAATATTCATTCTATCCAATTATTCTGCTTCAGCCATGCCTCGCACATAGCGGGCCACTTTGATACCGGCAACTCCTTGGGGCTATCCAGCGCAAATCCGTGAGGCGTATCAGCGAAGATATGTAACTCAACAGGTGCTCCACCCTTCGTAAAGCCCTCTGCTAAGCGGTATGCATTGACGACAGGCACGACTGGGTCGTTGTTAGAGTAAACGATGAAAACAGGCGGCGCAGGAGATCGAAGCTGAACATCTGGCTGTACGATATCATACAGTTCTTGCTTTTCCTTTGGCGGAAGAGGAGGTTTGTTCTCAATAATTGTACGGCCAGCTGCGTTCGTCGAAATAGGTCCGTAACCCAATACAGCAAACTCGATCTGAGGCATTTCGGGATCTGGCGATGTCCAGACTTGAGGATATTCCGCCAGAAGAGCAGCGCCGAGATGACCGCCAGATGAGAGGCCACAGATGCTGATCCCCTTTGGCGCAAGTCCACTCTCAACCATGATCTTAAGAGCTCTCCTTCCATCATCCAACGGTGCTTGGGCACCTGTTTCGCTATTGGGGAAGCGATGCACCAGGACGAATGCGTAGAAGCCAAGACTGTTGAGCCATTTTGCGACGGCGACGCCTTCGCGACCGACCATGAGTTGAACGTACCCTCCCCCTCCAAGAATGAGAATACCGCGGCCGTTTGGTTTTGAAGGACGATAGCCGAATAAGAAAGGGTGATTGACCTTGGTCACGACGGCGTGATCGCCGGGGGTGTTGAGATCGAATGCTCCGTCGAGGGGGTCATTGCCCCATAAAGGCCAGGATTGATCTGAGTCGAGCATGGTGAGTTGATAACAATCTAATGGTATTAGAGAAATTGAAGAGAATATTCTACATAGAGAAGATATGATGTATGATCGTGGGGTTACGGGTGGAGTTGGTAGATTTGGCCTCGCGGGAACATCCAACCGAGATGCCGAACATTGGGGGTTGGGGTTTCAGATGATACCGTCCTCTCCACAAGCACACTTAGAGCCTTACATGCTTGCCTCGCCTCTCTAATAACTCTCAGCAAGGTTGCGAGTTTGTTTCCTTGGTCTGAATATGTTTGGATTATTTGATACACTTTGTAGGCCTGCCTATGTATGATACTGCTAACACCAATCCCCCAATCTTCATTCCTCAAACCTCTTAGCTTGTAGTCGCATCAAAAGCAAGGAACGTCGAAGCCTTTCCAGCTTCATCCTTGTCCTGCGAAATGTTGTTCTGCAACTTCTTGTTCTCCTCCACCAGCGAATCAGCGACATCTTCACCCTGCGCTTGCTGAGCCTGAAGCTTGAGAATAGTAGCAGTCAACTTCAAGACCTTGTTCTTAATCTTTCCGCGCTGAAAGGCTGTCAGCATTATTTCTCTGTTGTGATTCGATGGGAAAGTTTACCTGAAGAGCATCGGCTGCTTCGCCAGAAGCTGCGTCGATAGCAGGGTTGAAGGCCTCATCCTCAGCATCATTCGCGATCTGGTTGACACTGTTGAGGAAGTCCAAGTCAGACTTCTCAACTGTTGATAGGTCGGTTGGCAGACCGCCAAGCTTCTGTAGAGCCTCTTGCTGGGCGTTGCCTGCGGTGCCACCGCTGATGGAGAGATCATCGTATGTTGTCTGGCTGAAGACAGCGCGCTTGCTGATGGGGCTGGCGATGGCAGTGGCGGCGAAGCCAAGAAGGAAAGAAGTGAACTTCATGTTTGCGTTTGAGATGTGATGCACGGAAGAGGACGGATGATGAATGAGATGGAGGGTGTGAGTGCAAGAGAACAGACCAGCTGTAAGAAGTGAAAGTGAATTGAGTTTGTGATGTTAAGACTGAAGTTGGAATAAGTGGCAGTGTTATCGAGTCTTTGTATGCGATGGAAACATCGCAGAAGAGACTCTTATTGGCGCTAAGTGAGCATGAGACGTTTCTCACGGAGTAATTTTATGCTTCATCTTCAGGATGAACCTATTCTGGAGTGTAAGCGCCGTGGTAAAACAGAATATCCTGGATGGTGATCATACTCGCGCTGCAGAGGAATAGAATTGAAGGCCGGATGGGCAGTGATCCGTAAGAGCCCCAGTTGATAATCGCTATAGTTCATCGGTTGGCGGAAACGTCAAATGTCGGATCTGGGCCAATGTCGCAATTCATCCTTGGCGTTGCTCCATCTTGGTGAGGAGGCCAGGGGTAACCCTAAGTGTCGCGCATGGTTTCATCGCGCCTCAGATCGTATTTGAGACAGGCTACTGCCTCAGGTTCGTTCTGAGAGTTCATCCCAAGTCGTAAAAGAGTTTTAAGTCTAAATATGTGCTTTGAAGGTAATTATATCTATTGTAATGCGCCGGATCTTACGGAGCGAGTGATAAATCTTGCTAAGACAGCCGCGTTTGCAGTTGCACACGATGGCCCACCTCGATCAAGGACTGACCAATATTCCACCGGTGGAGACTATAAGTCTTAGAGAAGTTCTTTTGAGGATGCGTGTTCCAATACCCTTGATTGTTGAAAGTGGAAGATGGTGTTATTGCGTAACTTGTCGACGGTCTGCTGGACAAGTTCCAAGGACAGTACTGTGTCTTAGGAGACTGTAAAGCAATATTGGGGATAAAAGGCAATTTAAGGTAATAATAAGTAAAGAAACTCCCTCTACGAAGAAAGTGGTACAAAGTCTCGGAGCTCGCAGCATCAGCGCGGACTGGCGATCGGATTTGCGGATGACATTTCACACAGAAATCCGATGACGCGTGGCTCGGGCTTACGCTCAATCACCGCAAGGCATCCTTCCACTCCACCCAATCCATGTAAGACGCGAAAAACATGCTTAAAAGTTTGTGTAATGGCTCTGTCGGACTAAATTTCATTGGACAACACGAGTAACAGCCCGGCGATCGGCATTATGGGGGCTGCGATACACTGAATGTGCAGTCACCTTGGCTAGGGGAGACAATAAAACCAAAGACCTCGATGCTACGTGATGAAAAGATTTAGGTAAGTTAGGCTAAAATTAGAGGCATTTATGATGAGTTTATTTTCGCACCATCTTCCATAGTCTCGAGGTTTCTTGCTCCCTGGGGCTTGTCTGTGGTGATAATGATGAATGCTGCGTTGCCAAGCCAAGGTCCGCTTCGTCTGTAAGCTCTTGATGTCCTACTGAAATATCAGGCTTACCAATTGAACGATATACAAAATTGGTATAAATACTTAAAGATCTTAAATCCTTAAGATTTCTTCTAACTAGAAGACCATAACATTAATACAACAACACTATGAAACTTGCATCTTTGAGCATTCTTGCTGGTCTAGCAACTGCGCTTCCGACCAACCCTCCTGATCAGTATGAGTACATCATCATCGGATCAGGGCCTGGCGGAGGGACTCTGGCGTGAGGTTTTACTTTCTGATGCAAACCGCTACTGACAATCTCCCCAGTGCGAATCTCGCGCGAGCTGGCCACTCAGTCTTCTTGATAGAGGCTGGCGGTGATCAAGGCAACACGCCTTTACAGCGGATCCCTGCCATGTAAGTACAGAAAGGCTTCTTTATAACACAAGTATTGACAATCATCAGGGCAGATCAAGTCGCTGAGCATCCTAGCATGTCATGGTCCTTCTATGTGAACCATTACCAAAACGAGACTCAAGCCCGACGAGACTCCAAATATGGATACAGACTATCCAACGGCACCTTGTGGTCTGGCCTTGATCCTCCCGAGGGCTCAGAACCGTAAGAAACTCCTTTCCCCACGAGCTAGGGACCTGTTCTGATTTGATAGACTTGGTATACTGTATCCTCGCGGGGCTACACTGGGTGGCTCTGCTCAGCTTAATGCCATGAACTTCGCCTTGCCACCTGACAACGATTGGGATGCTATCGCTGAACTAACTGGTGACGAGTCCTGGAGATCGGATAAGATGAGGGAGCTGTTCATCGACATTGAAAACTGCACTTATGCTCCAAAGGGGACTCCGGGCCACGGCTTTGGCGGGTACATCCAGGTACGTACTCGGGAGAAATGGCTGTGATTCACTGACAAGCCCTACAGAGCAACCGGAACAACATATCATACATCACTGATCGTCCTGGCGTCGTACAATCTCTGAAGCGTGCATTTGAGCAAACAGAGGGCATTCAAGTCAGCGATGCCGCCGAAGTTGGCAGGCTCATGCAACGAGACATCAATAGATTGGACAAAGATCGATATTCGCCGGGCATCTACCAAATTCCCCTACATGTGGATAGCCTTCGACAGCGCAATGGCGCATGGCGATATTTACACGAGACAATGGTTGCTAGAACAGCGAATGGCTCTGCTAGATATCCTCTGACTGTTAGTACCCATTCTCTGGCTACCCGCGTGCTGTTCAAAGCTGGTCGGAATGGTAAACCACAGGCGTATGGAGTGGAGTATCTCAAGGGCGAAGGGCTGTACTCTGCCGACAAACGCTACGATGAGTCTGAATCTGGTCACTTGGTCAACGTCACTGCGTCAAGGGAAGTCATCGTCGCGGGTGGTACGTTCAATACGCCCCAGATTCTTAAGCTTAGTGGTATCGGTCCTCGAGAGGAGCTCCAGAGTCTTGGCATTCCTGTCATCGTTGATCTCCCAGCAGTCGTAAGTATGTATCTGGGGATTGCCGAATACAGCTGACAAGGACAGGGCAAGTATCTACAAGACAACTATGAAGGTGGTGTAACTGTCGAAGCTTCTGTGCCGTGGGAGAACAATCCCTTTGAGAATTGTCCATTCACGCTGGAAGCTAACGATACATGCTATCAGGAATGGGAACGATCTCACACGGGGGCATACGGCGAAGGCGCAGCTCCGATTTCACTTCTCTACAGATCCAGCGTCAGCGAAACAAACGACACAGATCTGTACCTCTTCGGAGCGGCCGGTACTGTGTTCCGTGGATATTTCCCCGGCTATTCTACATGGCAGGCCCCTCCAACATCATGGTTCTGGTCCATTGTCAAAATGCAGCCAGGCAACCAAGCCGGAACAATCACCCTCCGGTCAAAAGACCCCCGACAAGCACCAGAGATCAACTTCAACTACTTCGCTGAGAAGGGAGATCGAGACCTTCAGGCTATACAGGAAGGTGTTGAGCACACCATGCGTATCTTCAACGCTACAGGTGAACCTTATGCTCCATTCAAGGTTGTTGAGCCTCGGCCTGGCGTGAGTATTCGCCAGGGTATCATGGACGATGCTTTTAGTCACCATGCCACTTCTTCTTGCCGCATGGGACCAGCGGGTGATAGGAACTACTGCGTTGACTCGGAGTTCAAGGTCAATGGCGTGGATGGACTTCGGGTTGTGGATGCTTCGGTCTTCCCTCGTACGCCAGGAGGGTTCCCTGCCGCGCCGACGTTCATGATAAGCCAGAAGGCCTTTGGTGTGATTATGGGAAGCATCGAGGGATAGTGTGAGGACGAGTGACTGAGCTGAGTGTGCCTGGTTGAGACAAACATATAGACACTTTGGGTTACATGCATCTCGGTGGGCTAATCGTTCTGTGAGAGGGAAATTCTATCGTGTACTATATGTCTATGGAGCCCATAGTCAAGTTCCCCCTTATGCATTTCTCACCCATCTCATCAATACTTCTTGAACAGCTTCTGGTATTTCGCAAGTGTCTTCTTGTCTCCCTTCCAAACACTCTTCGCATCATCCACTGCATCGATATGCTCACCGATATAGGTGGCGACCATGCCATTTCCATGAGCCGACTTATCAATGAAGACATGCTCATCCGGTTCAACGACGTTAACGTAGTACGGATGGGAGAGCATATCGATCAAAACATCGGATGACTCGTACAGGAACATGGCAATCCCGTCAAAGTCTACCAGCTCATTCGATACTGGCTCAGTGGCGCCGGCATTGGTAGGGACGATCTTTCCGGCAACTCGGACCTGAGGCACAGAACGTCAGTTCGGCCCAGTGATAGGTATGGAATGGCAAAGGGGTCAATTTACCTGTTGGTATCTAGCGATACCGAAGTGGGTTGCCAAGGGGATCACCTTCGGAGCATGCTGGGTATCCCAGTACTGCCAGAATTCGTCGACTGTCATATTGGGATTACGCTTGACGTAGGTAACCATCTGGAGCAGACCGGTGTATGAATGAGGGCCTTTAGGTGATGCATACGCATTGCCGGCAAGGGCCGTGGCGATAAAGAAAAGAGAAGCGAGTCGGTTCATGTTGAGTATGTTGATTGAGAGAGGATGAAACTGAAGGACACTACCACGAGATACTTCTACGGATGGTAGAGATATTTATTGGCAAGAACAACCAACAGCAAGACGTCACGAGAATGTGATAACAGAGTCGGGCTGCATTAGATCTGCCCGAACCTTGGCATCTGGTGTCAGATTCCTTCGACCAACAAGATCTGGAAGCAGGTTTTGGCATGGTTATCGGCCAGAATGCTCAGATCAATCTCATCCCTGCAGAACATGGAGTCTATAACCCCTGTATAGACTTCTATTGACCTTCCGAAGCGTCAGATACATCTCTCCTAACTGGTTGAGTTGGCCTGGTGAGACCCAACTGCATTTATCGAATCCGTTGAAGAATTCTCTTCCGCATTCCTACATCCAACACTTATTCTGTAAATACCAGCCAGCACAGAATAAACGAACTGTAGATTCTGTAAAATTCCTCGGTTGGTCAAACGGGTCTGGCCCGATCCTCTTGCCAAGAGGTGGCTGACACGGCCCGCCAATGGGAGAGGCCATATGCTCCTATTGACACCCATTTCGGGACATGTCACCTGGACAAACATTTGAGACATGAGTGATGAGACTTGCACTAGAACGATTATTACCAACGACCTTGACGATCTCCGACAGTAGTAGTACGGACATCGGATGTTTCTGTGTGAAGCCCCGAGACCTCAGCTAATGCGCCTAGGGGAGGAAAGGATACTCGAGGCCTTGATCCTAAATGACAACAAGACTTAGGTAACTTAGGATAAATTTAGAATAAATTTAGGGTAATTCTTACTAAATTTAGGATATTTTTTACTGGGTTTATTTTTATTGTCCTTTATCCAAGTCTGAGTTTTCTTGAACCTCCGAGTTGCGTCTCCCAGCCACTGGGGGTAAAGGTGACGGTACAATGACCAAGGCGACCAAGGTCTGTTGGCTCTACAGCCCTCGTCCGTTGCAAATGTTTGTTCCCGATGGAGTCTCCTATCCACTAGCTCAGCAAACTCACGAGGTGAGGATTTCGGATTTACAGCTGAATAGCAATGAACCAACACAACACGCACTGATCAAATCATCCGCCCTACATATAACACCACGATAATTCTGTCCCGTAGAAATGAATACATCATATCTGACATGTCTTCTTATCCAGTTACTAACGGTGTGATCACGTTTCTACCGCCGCCGGAGGGATACGTCGTCGACTTTGACAAGCCTCAACAGCAAGATGCACTCAAGCATTTTCTCATCTTTGGCATTCTCGGGTCTCTAGCAATTTTGTGTCTATTGCAGAGATTATATGTAAAGTATTATATCACGCGCGGATTGAAGATCGACGATGGTATGTGATAGCTCAGATTGAGAAAGCTGCAGCTGACCTGGTGGCTTAGTCTTGATCACACTGGCATGGGTATGACATCAAGCGAAAAGCAGACTGTATACAAGGCTTACTGTGACTTTAAGCTCTTCTCTATAGTCATGCAGTCGGCTCAGATATGTAAGTATACTCCTTCGCTGGCTTAGGCCACTGCTAAAGCCCCAAGGGTCAATATCAATCGGAGGCCTATGTCATCATGCATGGGAAATGCCCATTGACGTCTTCGAAAAGCATATGCTAGTATGGATCTCCGCCCCAATGCTACGGTAATCTGCTTACGCCTTACAGAGTTCTTACATCGCCGCTCCAGCCTTCATCATCTGCAACGGCCTCACGAAAAGTTCGCTCCTGACGTTTTACCTTCAAGTATCACCGCAGAAATGGTTTAGAAGAGCGATCTTTGTGACTATCGCTTTCGTTGTTCTATACACTATTATCATCGCCAGTCTGTTGCTGTTCGGATGTCGGCCAAGAGAATCAGCATGGGATCCGTACCTGTTTGCTAGCGGAAAGTGCATTGACTATGCAGTCATGTATATCATCATCGCTGTCGCCAATATCATCTCAGACATCGTTCTATTTGCCATTCCTATACCGATGATTGTCCGGTTGAAGATGCCGCTGGGACAAAAGATTGGCTTGGGCATCATGCTCGGCATTGCTACAATGTAAGTTGAACGACCAGCAACACTATCGACGACTAACAGTGGCAGAACCGTCACGACATCCATCATTCGCATGATCTACCTACCCTCCCTCTTGGGAGCATTAGATATCCCATGGATCGCAGCCCCAGCAAATGTCTGGTCATTCGTCGAAGTCAATCTCTTCATCATATGCGGTTGCATGCCGACATTTCGCAAGTTCTTCAAGCGCTTTGCGCCGAAATGGATGGGCTCTTCAAGCGACCCGGGCAATTCGGAGCCTCCTTCGAGTGATTCGCTGCATAAAGTACAGAGGAAGAAGCATACAGGGTACACCCAGTTCGACACATGCGGTTCATTGGAACTCGCGACGTACCCCGAGACCGTGAGTCGGACAACGCAAATTACGACAGGGAGTATTTGCAGTGGAGTGATGGGAAACACGTTGGATAATGAGAGCGAGGAAGCGATATTGCAACCAAGCAAAATTGTGTGCACAAAAACATACGACGTCTCACATAGCGAATAGGCATAAATAGTAATCATTTCGACATGCTTATCTTGACTTCATTTTCACAAGCAAGCGCTGCATGAGATATGCAGTGCTCCGAGTTCGCAACGTTGCTGTGTTAGTTGTGTTGCACAAACTCCCCAAAACAGAGAGCAAACACGTCGATCATTAACCGATCCCGATCGGCTACGTCAACGCGACTGTCAAAGCAAGGGCGCATTCTGAGCTTATATCCGTCCCAAAGCCAACCGTCCATCCTCAATCCTTCCGACTAACCGCAATTGTTTACTCTAATATTGACTACTAACTATCGAAGAATTGATTGTGAAGATGTCTTCTTCCTCAGAGACCGCTTATCCCATGGAGTCGTTGCAGGAACAGGAACAGCGGTGTGGGACTGATAGTCCGCCCGACACTGAACGCCAGGAAAATGTTTCTCAGTCACCGACAGATTCACTTCCGCCTACAGACCGCGGCAAAGATGCGTATCTAGCTTTGATGTGCTGTACGATGGCACAACTACCAATCTGGGGTATCCAACTTTCTCCCCATTACACTTCAACACTCACAATCAACAGGCTACTCCGTCTCCTTCGGCATCTTCCAAGAATACTACAGCCGACCCGGAAGTCCCATCAGCACAGCATCGTCCGGAACAATCGCCACCATCGGAGCACTGCAACAGGGTGTAATGTATCTCATGATGCCGTTTGCCTTCCTCATCCTCACGCGATATCCGCGGCTGCGACACCTTTGCGGGCCGCTTGGTCTTGCAGTGACGGTTGCTAGTCTCACTGCTTCTGCGTTTGTGAACACTATTGCGGGGCTTATCGCTACACAGGGGGCATTGTACTCTATTGGCTGTGGGTTATTGTTTTGTCCGATTTCGCATTATATGAATGAGTGGTTTGTTGAGAGGAAGGGGATGGCGTTGGGGGTTATGTGGGCTGGCAAGTCGGGGACAGGTATGACTCCAAGTTATTCGCTCCAAGATCATACACTGACGGAGTAAAGGTATTGCGATGCCGTTTGTCTTTGATGCTCTCCTACGCAGGATCGGTCTGAGGGCTACTCTCTTGGCCTGGGCGGGTGCATCAGCTGCCATGACACTCCCAACGCTCGTCTTCATCAAACCGCGGATCCCACTGCATACTCAGGTTCAGGTTCAGCCGCTATCGTTCCGCTTCCTCCGCCATACATCTTTCTGGATGATGCAAGCTGGTGTGATTATACAATCACTGGGATACCTCATGCCAAGCACGTACCTGGCTAGCTATGCGTCAACAATTGGCCTACCCAGCATCACCGGTCCAATTCTTCTTGCATTGTTCTCTGTCGCATCCGTTCCCGGAGGTATCGTACACGGTATGCTGGGGGACAAATTCTCAGCAACAAAAGCCGTAACAATCGCCTCCATTGGAAGCGCCCTGCCAATCTGGCTTCTATGGGGTTTGTCCCTTGACCTTGCAAACCTGGTAGTGTTTGTTATTGTCTACGGCTTCTTCGCCGGCGGCTTCAGCTCAACGTGGTCCAACATGTCAACCGACATCCAAAAAGACGACTCTGCCGCTGATTCAGCTCTCATTTTCGGCATGCTCATGGGCGGACGCGGTATCGGCTTTGTCACCGCCGGGCCACTCAGCGGTGCACTGCTTCAAGCAAAAGCACACCTGTCTAACGAAGCACTTGGTTACGCGACGCAATACGGACCCATGATCATCTGTACTGGTGTCACTGCTGTATTTGGTGCTTGGGCGCCCATGTGGAAGGGCATGAGAGTTGCTCTAGGAACATGTAAAGGTCGCTGAGGTTTCACGGGCAATGTTTCATCCACGTTTGGAATGATGAGCTTGTGCGGGGCAATGAAGATAACTGGGTCAACTGCGTACCTCGGTCAATAAAACATCAATCACCCTGATCGATAACAAGGTTCATCTCAATGAGGGGAAAACGTGGCCTTAGCCCGGACTTAGGCTCGGTTTTAAGTGTAATCCTCATACCTTGATGTCATAAGCAAATCGGTAGATGGAACGGTAAAGAACTCAGTGTAAGCACTTAAAAAGAACCCAGATGACACCAAGCACAATAGGCAACTGGAAAGAATGCGTGTGTGCCAAACTCCATCATCTCATATGCAGTAGGCGTCATTGAAGCTCGGAAGTGACTGTTCGCCGGCCTGTGCCCCGCTATCTTGAATTATTAATACTAACCCCCCAATGACAAGACGTTGGCTGTTTGAGGTAAGGGGTAGTCCCAAGCATTGAGTCCTCTGATTGGCTTGAGAATGAGAGCTGCTACGCTAAACTGTCGTCAGTCGTTTGCGTGGAGCCATCATCGTTGTATCAACCATCTCAATACCCCTCATTTCGCTTGGACCATCCAGAATGACATCAATTCCATTTATATAAGAAAAACGCCCCTCCTCCTACCGTCAAACCTTCATACCCATCCCTTCTCTTCCAAAGCAATCGCCAAAATGCCTGTTGAAACCGCCTACGACCCCAAGGACATGCTGTTCCGCCACCTGGGACCTACTGGTCTCAAGGTCAGTGTCTTCAGTCTTGGTGGCTGGTTGACATACGGCGGTACGCAAAAGGGCGATATCGTGAAGCAGATTCTCCAAAAGGCCTGGGATCATGGTGTCAACACTTTCGATACCGCTGAGGTTTACGCCAATGGTGAATCTGAGGTTGAGATGGGTCGTGCCCTCAAGGAGCTCGGCTGGCCTCGTGATGAGTAAATATTCCAAGCTCCTAAACCTCGACCTATACTGACTAATTTAGGTACGTCCTCACCACAAAGGTCTTCTTCGGTACTGGTCGCAAGGAGCCCAACACTCGAGGTCTCAGCCGCAAGCACGTCGTCGAGGGTCTCAAGAGCTCCCTCAAGCGTCTTGAGCAGCCTTACGTCGATGTTGTCTTTGCTCACCGTCCCGACTACGCTACTCCCATGAAGGAGATTGTTGAGGGATTTACCCAGGTCATTCGCAACTTGAACCTTGCTTACTACTGGGGTACTTCTGAGTGGACCGCTGCTCAGATTACCGAGGCTACTCACATTGCTGAGCGCTACAACCTCATTGCTCCTGGTTAGTCACTTGATAGCTGAGACCGTGAAAGATATTGATGTTAGTATAGTCGTTGAGCAGCCTCAGTACAACGCTTTCCACCGTGAGCGCTTCGAGGTCGAGTACGCTCCTCTCTTCAACCAATTCGAGTACGGCACTACAATCTGGTCCCCTCTCGCCTCCGGCTTCTTGACCGGCAAGTACAACAACGGAATCCCCGAGGACTCGCGATTCGCCACCAACAAGGCCTTCTTCGAGAACACAGTCAACGAGCTTCAAAGCGAAGCCGGCAAGGCCAAGATCGAAAAGGTCAAGAAGCTCTCCGAAGTTGCTGAGCGTCTCGGCGGAAACGTCGCCCAGCTCTCACTTGCCTGGGCTCTCAAGAACCCCAACGTCAGCACTGTTATTCTCGGTGCGACAAAGGTCGAGCAGCTTGAGGATAACTTCAAGGCGCTTGAGATTTACAAGAAGATCGATGATAAGGTTTTGGAGGAGATTGAGAAGATCCTCGATAACAAGCCTAAGCCTGCTCCTAGCTATAACCGTGAGAGGTAAATAAAAGTTTTGGTCTGGTCTAGATATGAACAATAGATCAATAATGATTGAATATGAGATTTGAGACTGGCGCGATGAGTGACGTGATTGATGAGTCTGCTTATCTTTGGAGCCACAATACCGCTTATCGTTCGTAAAGGATTGGATAAGGTCAGTTTCATGGCAGGCATGCATTGCGCGTGGGTTCTTGCGTCACCTTCACCTCAACCCACCATATCGCGAAAATGTTTGAACGACTTCCCCAGGAGCTGCTGAAATTCATCATCGGTGAGGTAAGATGAACTTACTATTCCTATGGCATAGAATCCCATAGTCCCCGCTGTAGTTATCTATCAAAGACATCAAGAGTCTGTCTCAGACGTCAAAACACTTCCATTCTTCTACTCTGCCGACCCTCTGGGCGTCTGTAATTATCCCGGCATGGAGTACGAACAACATTTACGGAATTGATATCGACGGCTTGCCTCTCGGCAGATTAGTTTTTACTAAATCTATCAGTCTACGATTTGTAACTGAGAACAATGCAAGAGCTTGTCCGCATGATCGAAGATTACAAACCTGCCAAGCAAATGATGAAGCAATCGTCGACATACTAGGATCCTTTGAGAAGTTTAAGGAAGTCATCCTCTCGCTACTCGAAGAATGTGAGAAGGAGCAGTTGACATCGTTCAGGTTCGTCGATTGCCTGCAGCAATCCCACGAACAAGGGCTGACAGAACCAAACCAAGCTGGGATCTAGGAACGTGTATACCGACTCCCATCCTGGGAAGCAACGGTATTGTCACCCGTCAGCAGTCTACGCTTAGTACTCTGAAGCTCACAACATATCCATTTTGCCAACACTACAACTCCCGCGAACGAAAGATCGACTTATCTGCCTTCCATCATCTTCTGAACCTCAGTTGGAAAGGACCGAGCTCAGATAACCTCAGAGTATTTGCCACCGCTCTCAAAAACAACAAAACGCAACTCGAAACCTTGGAAATGGACCTAGTCGACTGGCCGCACATGCGCAAGGAATTAGGTTATCGGAACGATGACGAGAGAGTACGCAGGACGAGAGCAAGAGATTACCTGAACAAAATGGTTCTCGGCCTTGACATACATTCTCCACACATCACGTTTCCGAACTTACATACTCTGGTCCTCAGTCACGTACCTCTAACCGCGACCCTTGTACAATCTGTCAACTTTGAGGTTCTCAGGTCTCTGACAATCCGGTCATGTCCACAGTGGTACGATTTCGTACTAGCAATAACACGGCGAAGAATCCCCGCAAGGTTAAAGAAGCTCGAGGTCCAGGAATCTTGGCCTAAGAATGATGCAGCAAACGACGAGTTTGAAGACGGCGATCCAAGCGAGGTTCTATTAGAATATTTCCGAGGGTTGGAAGAGTTTTATCTCGACCAGACGGGCGACATGCTCTCGAAGTATACATGGGAGAGTGTTTGTCATCACAGCTCTACGTTGAAGAGATTTGTCAATCATTCAAGGTTCTATGATGAGGAGTTGGAAGTGTGGACGGATTTGCCGGATATGATGATCAATCAACGTGATAAGGAAAGGTGGTGGGATGATCCGACTTCGTCTCCTCTATATGACCTGGATCTCAACTTCATTGGGTTGTCTTGTGAACCGATTCACCTAGTAAGCATTCAGACTTTACTATCTTCATATGCTGACTTTGAGTTCTTAGCTAGATGTATTGAATCCATTTTCTCGGAAGGGTTGTCTTAAGGTCGTTCATGTTCGTCAATCGCGTAAGAATATGGAGTACACATGGTCGTGGGGGATTATGGTGATAATCGACGATGAACCAGTCGATGATACTTCGGCAGTAGACGAAGGAGATAATCCTACTAATGAGTATCTGGAACCCATGTTCTGGGCATTTGTTGAGTGGGCTTTTTCTTACAAGGGCATCAAGTCACTCGAGTACATCGTCGTTGGAGACTTCGGTCGTCCAGAGAAAACAAGCAGGGGAAATCTGCTGATATGTCGTGAGGGATATGGATCTGAAGACTTTCACATCATCAGGGAGTCATGTCCATCTCCAGAGTGGGATTATGTTAAGAAAGAATACGGCGATGCTTTGAGATCCTGTCCCTCAGATCCATTGTTTGAGGTGCCAGATAGTCATGCGCTTTGAACACTAGCTAGCTTATTCATAGCAAATGTAGCAAGATCCCCGTAGCAACATTCGACATGTTCCCAACCACATCCCAGAAGTTCGTGTTACTCGTATTCCTCGTCTGCTCCAACTCCCTAATCCTCGCCTCCATCTTCCTCTTCTCCACCCCATGCGCCGCAACCTGCGCGGTACTCGCATCCCTGATCTGCCTATTCAACCTCTCAACCTCCCCCCTCCACCTCCCCGCCTCATCCACCGCCCCTCTCTGCCTCTCCTCAATCTTCCTAATCGTCTCATCATACTCCGCCCTATCCTCCGCACGCGCCGTCTCCATCTCGAGCTTCAACGCGCTGACCATGCGGTTCGATTCTGCCATAGCAGCTTGAAATCGCTCGTTGGCATCTGCGCGCTCGGTACTTAGTCGGGTTTCCAGGTCTTGGATCTTGGCTTCTCTTGCCTTGCGTTCGCGCTCTAGACGGATGAGTTGGTCGTTGAAGGCCTGTTCCATGCGGCGTTGCTGTTCGCGGCGATCGGCGTGGAGGGCTGCTTGCTCGCTCTCGAGACGGCGCATGAATTGCTGTTTTTCTTGTTCGAGCTTGTCGAGCATTTTCTCGAGTTGCACGTCGCGGTCTTTGATGGCTTGTTCTTTTTCTTCACGGATGGAGTCGAGTTGGGCTTGGTGTTGCTCTCGTAGCTTGTTGAGTTCCTCGTTGAGAGCTTCACCTGCTGTTGTTTGGTCGACTCCTAGACCTTGCTCTACGATCTCTTCTTGGATCTGCAGGGTCACAGCAGGGAGGCCAACCAGCTCGTTCACGATCTCGAGAGCAGACTCTCTTGTATTCTGGAATCGTCGAATTCTTGAGCCTTTGTTGCTCATATACCCCCACCACTCAGGAGTCGAGATCAGCTCATGCTCTCTCGCAGCTCCCTTTGACTCATCCTGTAGCTCGTCCCAAAAGGTAGTCGCAAGAATGACATTCTCAAAAGCGCCGTCACCACAGAGGTTGCGGAACATAGTAAGGTTTCGCATGATGGCATTGGTCATTCTCTCATCTTTGATGCGGTGCAGGTAGATGATTCCACTGAGTTTGACATTGTTCATGTACGAAGAGCTGAGGGCTTGGGCGACATCAGCAAGAATATCGGCATCGCCTCGGTACGTATCATAAAAGCCGGGTGTGTCAAAAAAGACAAACTGCTGGCCCTGAATAAGACACTCGTAGGCTTCTGTCTTCTGCGTGCCTGTTGGTGGTTAATCTTTGGTCATCATCCACAAAGTTGAGTGTTGACTTACATGATCCAAGTGAATGCCCGACTTGGGGCCCGTCTTTATCGTTTCTGCCTGTCAAGAGCCTGAGAAAGTTGCTCTTTCCAGAGCCAGTTACCCCCATCACTGCAATCAGCAGTACAGGCGGAGGGCTTTGCGACTCGTCGCTTACCGACGCGTCTGTTCCCGCCGACGGAGCTTCTGGCAAAGATTGGGCAACTTTGGTCATAGTGAAAGCTTACAGGGATCTCAACAAGTTTGATGCACTAATTTCCAGCTTCAAGTCTAGACTTAAGAGTAAGAGAAGTTCTCTTGATAAATACAACAAGGCAGACTAGACACAATAACTTCATGCCGACATATCCGGCAGTGTTAACACCCAAAATCAAGCTTAACATCGCATGAGGGGCAATTCGCACTCTATTCGTCAACGATAAGCACTAGCTTTACAAAACGACCGTTCTATTTCAACCTCCACGCTACAGCAAAACCTGCATTTCAAGCTGAACACCCAAAACACGACATTAATCACTAGTCCTGCGCCACCATCCACTAATATCCTGCATCCTCCCAATTCGACACCCAAACCTGCGCAGGCGACCAGACAATGCCTCTCCCGCGACTCTTAGATTCCACTGGCTCCGAGACAATCCGCGGGCGCACTACCACACAAATCGGGCGACCATCGAACCGCTTATCACCTTTCAAGAGACCGACTGTTGGATGGGCCTCCATGTCGCCGAACATGCTCTGGAACCGATGGAGGGTAGCATCGCCTAGCGCCTCGGTGCGGATATTGGTTCTTAGCTTCCAGAGTCTGAGCGCAAGGCTGCATGTGGTCTCGAAAAGCTTGGTAAGCTGCATGAGGCTTTCTCTGTCGAGGGGCTCGATGAGGGGTTTGAACGTCTTTGCGAAACCCTCGGCACATGCTTGCAGTCCTTGTTTGTGCGGGGGAAATGCTTGCTCTAGGTATTGACAAGTCTGGATCCTCCACGTCACTGTGGCTTCTGCGCTGGCGCCTAGAGATAGCGTTAGTTTGCCCTGTTGCCTGTGAGTACGAAGTGTACAAACCTCCTTGCAGGGCTGTTTTGTTTAAGCAACGTCGACTCAGAAAGAATGGATTTCCAAGAAAGGTCTGCACGAGCGTCTTCGTTAGTGCAGCCTGTAGCAGTACCGCCGTAGCAGTCGTGTGGGCCATGTCGAATCGCAGATGCTCCTCGCAATCTAGATCGTTGATGATGCCTTCAGTAAGCATGAGGTTCCGCGTCTCTTCGACTTTCTCGATCAGCGGCAAGCGATTGTCTATACACCACTCAGAGCACTTCTCAAACAGATCCTGCAGTTCAGTTCGAACCTGATCATCAGGAAAGTCGCTTGAGACGTGATCAGCCAGTAGTGATATAGCCCTCGAATGCGCCTCAGTAACCTTGACCTCTTGATCCTCGATATCTTGTCTCAGAGTCTTGTTCTCATTTCTTTCCTCATCAAGCTCAGTTTCGAGATCTTGCTTTGTCCGCTTGAGCTTGTGATAGTCACCAGACAAGCGATTGTAAGCGTCCTTCAATTTCCTGAGCTCTTCCTCTCTTTTGCGCCAGAGCTCATCGGACTTAACTTTCCAATCTTCACATTGCTTGTTGAGAGTCTTGCTTTCATCAAGATCTTGGGTCTGCAAATTAAACTTGATTCTCAGGTTATTGAGACTTGTGCTCAGGGAAGTTTTCTCAGTCTGCAATTTAGTGACTTCCTTTTGAAGTCTCTTTTCTCTGGAGGTTTCTGATTTGTGGCTCGGCTGCCTCTCATTCCCTTTCTCGGGAATCGCGGAAGGCTCTGAAGAGCCGAACGGATTCATAGATTGAGTGATACGCCCAAAGGCCCAAGGGTTTTGCTTGAGAAACTCTCAGTTTGTGGCTAGGATAGAAGTATGTATTGCTTGTGAACTTACCTTTGGCTCATGATTGGACGTTTTCACCGTCTCAACGACGTCGGACATGATCGAATCTTCTGGGGGATGATTTTTCGACCTCTTGTCATCATTCTTGGAGTATCTCGACTGTTCCAAAGTAAGTAATAGGAATACAGTTAATTCGAAAATGAATACCTCCTCATATGGTCCCTCGTCCTCACTTTTTGGTTGGAGTCGGTCCCCGATATCTTTCAGAGCTGCTCCGCCAGGACCGTCCTCTCCAGATCGTTGCTCATATTCTCCACCCATTATGATGTTGCCAAAAGATCTTGTTGATTGAATGGCGTGACGATACGATTATCTCAGACTCAATTAACAAAAGCACTATTTATAACCCGAAATGGATGTCCCTCCGCCGGAAATCAATGGTTTAGCTTCCCCTCCCCTCTATTACCCTCCCTGTAAACCTTAGCCTTTCAGCCGTGATAGTGGCTGCATAGGCAAGGCCAAGCCCCCGACAAAACGCCAGTACAGTACACACGGCAAAACGCCCGTGCATTTCAACCACCCCTGTAAGGCGTACTGACATCAGCCGCAAACTCGGCGAACTGTTTAAGCTGCCGCCCTGAGCCAGATGGTCATTCGTACATGATGTAAGTCATTTCAAGTCATTTCATCAAGATACCAGAGTCTTAGTCAACTGAGCTACAGTTCTTTTCCACGTCGCAGTTGAGGCCACAATCAAGAACACGTTCGTCAATCATGTTGGCTGTGAGAAATAGGACGAAGCTGATAGTCGGCATTGACTATGGTACAACATATTCAGGTCAGCACACTGCAACTCCGACTAACTCCTGTGGCTGATCCTTTCAACTCCAGGTCTCAGCTTTGCGCTCTCCAATGCCGCAGACTTCAAAGACATTCATCCATGGACAAAATACCCTGGCTCAGCAACTCACATCGCAGAACATAGCCACAAAGCTCCATCATGGGTAGCCTTCAAAGATGAGAATCCCGATCTCGATGAGAACGCATGGGGCTATCAAATCGAGCCTGGAATGAAGACCTATGCCTGGACAAAGCTCCTTCTTGACGACCAAGCACTCGCGACAGAATATGATGATCCAGACCTTAACAAGGCCGTTGGAAATGGACTCATGAGGTTACCAGCTGGCAGAACTGCCAAAGACGTGGTCACAGAGTATTTGAAGGGTATGCACTCCATGTATAAGAAAGCGGTTGTTGAGAAGATTGGGGCGGATATACTTGAGGAGATGCCTGTTGACTTCTGGTTGACTGTTCCTGCGACTTGGACGGAGAGAGCGAAGCTTATAACTAGAGCTGCAGCTTTGGACGCTGGGTTTGCGTCGAGACCTATTGATCGTTTGAGCTTGATCACAGAACCAGACGCGGCTGCGCATATGGCTCTAAAGTCCAGCATTCATCACGTTGAAGATCTTATTGATGTAGGTAGCATCATCTCACTTTTCTTTTTCTTTTTGGGTCCATGCTTATACTGCGCTTAGGTCGGCACGGGCGTGATGGTTTGTGATCTTGGTGGTGGTACTGTCGTAAGTTCAACTCCACTCAAGACCTTGTATCTTGCTAAGAAGGCCCAGGATATCACAACATCGGAAATAATCAGAAAGACACCTTCCCTAAAGCTGAGGGAGATAGCTATCGGAGCAGGTAAGGCAGTCTTCATCTGCAGATAGAACGCTCATACTCACACTCTAAGGCGGTAAATGCGGCGGGACATTCGTAGACCGCAATCTCTACAAGCTCCTCTCCGAACGCTTTGGAACTGCCTTCACCGGCTTGGGTCCACAACACGTAGGTCCCGGCAGTCAGTTCATGGATCAATTCGAGATGCGCAAACGAGATTTCAGCCTCGATACGCCAAGCAAGAAGTCTTACAGACTAACTCTACCGATGCATAGCCTGAAAGTCACTCCAGAGATGCAGAAGTACTATGACCCTCACTTTTACTGGGTGCTTCTGAGCAAAGATGATATGAAGAGTCTTTTTGACCCCGTGATTGACGTCATTCTCAAGCTCCTGAAGGATCAGGTTGATCAAGTGAAGAGAGATAAGGAGCCAATGATAAAGACTATGTGTCTGGTTGGTGGGTTTGGTTCCTCGCCTTATGTCAAGGAGAGGTTACTTGAATGGTGCTCTGAGCAAGAGATACGACTTACAACACCGTGGACAGGCGCGTAAGTATCTCATTCTTGTGGAGTCTCCGGTCTCAGCTAACATACATCAGTTGGGCAGCTGTTGTCTGCGGTGCTGTGTTGCGAGGTGTTGAGGGTTCTATGGTCAGACAAAAGAAATGTCGTCGACACTATGGACATAGCATCTCCCGAACCTATGATCCAGCAGTTCATTTTAACTTTGATGAAAACAAACGAAGGCTGTGGAACGATCCCTGGACCAAGGAGCAAAACCTATCTGGCTTCATGGATTGGGAGATTGCGAAGGTAAGCTTTCGACGGGTAATATTGGCGAAGGAATATTGAACTAAGGGAATTACAGGGCGCTCTCCTCGACGACGACACTGAGATCAGCACAAGTTTCTACTCGCACTTCTCAGAATACTTTGACGGAAAGCATACGCATGATCTTTACTCGTGCAGCTTGGATGAGGCACCTGAGACTATTGAGAACGAACGTGAGTTGACAAGTTTCCATGATAGGAACCACGGAGCTAACGATTGCTAGGAATCGAGAAAGTTGGCGAGGTATTGTACACCATCGATGACATTGGCATTGACAAGACCAAGATCAAGTCCATCCAAGACCCCAATGGCATTCATTGGTATCAGCTACTACTCACCTTGACGATTCGTCTCAGTGACGACGATGTTGGTGTACTGGTATGTCGAATCTTCTGTCGCGGGAAGGAAGTTGGAAAGGCAGAGATAGGGTACTCCTTTACATGATTCGGTCCGTTGTCTACCCGGCCGTCTTTTAAGGCATTGAGATTGTTGGTATTCTAGTCAATCCCGTGATTATATATGGCGAAAATGGATGATAAGAGCCACTTTCCCCGATGAATTTACGCGATCTTGATGTGAGCATTAAGATAAAGGAAGACTCGTGTGTAGATATTAGAGGTTCTTTTGGTACGGAAATGCTAATTTTTGTGAATAATAAAAATATCTTAGGCTCAAACAAGTAGAAAGAGCGTCCTCAGTCCTTTGAATTTGGGATTTTCTCGTTTTATAATGCTCGAGTCCCTTTAGTTCCAATAGGCAGCATTGGAGCCATACTCTCCCAAAGCTCATTCCTGACTATTGATCATAGAAATTTTGACCTGCAATACTCGCCATCTGATCTTCACAAACTTTGGCAACTTGACCAAGAAGACTGAGCAATCACGCCTGTTTCGAGTCCAGCCAAGACGTCAAAATACTCACAATCTCAACAAGCAAAGAGCTGGATCTTAAGTCCGCTAAGCTCCGGAGTAAAACGCGAAAAATAATGTTATGAGTCACAACGAAATAAAGAGTGCATCTAAGTTGGTAATAAGCTTTGCTGGGTTTGCTTAGTTATTTGGACTTGGTGACATACCGCTGGGTTATTCGAGTGGGATGGGCGTCACGTAATCCGGCGCGTCGGGGTGCGGGGGAACACCGAGCTTCACCGAGCGAGCGCGATCTTTTGGAGCTCCCCCACCACCAGTATTTAAACCTCTATATCTTCATCAACGATCGATTGTTAAGTAAGATACCTCAAAACACTCCCTGAACCTCCTAAGAATGTCTAAATCTCTTTTTTCCAGCCTCAGAGGCTACACGTACAAGACCATCCCGTACAAGTCTGGACCCGATGGCGACATCGTTCTTGATATCGTGTACCCAGAGGAAGCCGATGATTCGCCGACGACTGTTCTCATACATATCCACGGCGGATTCCTCGTAAGTAGGGTTTAGCTATATGCAAACGTTTCTAACATGTGCGTAGATCGTCGGGGATAGATACAGTTTTGCTCCATACTGGCTTGTCAACGCAGCAACCTCTCGGAAATGGATCTTTGTGAGCCCTGACTATCGCCTTGTCCCAGAATCCACCGCCCATGCATCACTTGACGATTCCATCGATGCATACAACTGGGTGCGCTCATCGCTGGCTGATGCGCTTGGACGTCCTATTGGACCTGTCTTGCTGGCTGGTTCCAGCGCTGGGGGATATCTCGCACTGACGACTGCTAATGCTGTCGAGCAAAAGCCAGATGCGCTGCTTCTCATCTATGGAATGCTCGATGCAGCTGGTCCAAGATATACGACTCCCGGTACAAATATCTGGGGCGCGCCGCCTTTTGACACCGCCTCGGTATTGAGCCAGTTTCCCCGGACAAAGCAAAACGATGATCGGAAAGCCATCTCTGGGTATCCCCCACCTGAGAACTTCCAGCAAGACCCACGATTCCAAGTTGCATCAGCTCTTCACATCGATGCCCTCTTCCCAGATTACATGACCGGTGTTGAAGGCCTCAGCCGCGAGATCGCCAGCAAGGGCATCGATGCCATCCCCGAAGAACACCGACGATTGTTCCCTCTGTCTTTCGGCGACCTTGCCAAGATTCCCCACACGTTCTTGCTGCATGGCGTCAACGACTCTGCTGTTACAGTGGACTGCAGTATCGTAGCTGAGAAGAAGCTTCGTGAGGCGGGTGTTGAGGTCGAAAAGGACTTCCCGGAGGATGCGGAGCATGGCTTTGATGGTAGAATTGGAAATGTTGATGTTGAGAAGGCAGAGGCGGATGGGATTCCCAATGTTGAGAGTCTGAGAAACGCCGTCCGCTTTCTTGACTCTTCCAGCAAGAAATAGACGTAACGATGTACCTGGCTACAAAGACCAATTAATTTTTACATGATCCATATTGGACCCTGATACGTAAAGGAAATGCATGAATTATATTCTCCTCTAGATTAAAGTTTACTTGATCTCAGCTACCACGTCCTTGATAACCTCCTCAAGATTTTCCTCCTTCAGCCCAAGCAACCCAATCGCATTTTCATCACCTTTCAGCGCATGACCAGCACCATCGGCAAACAGGAACTGCTCTAGATAATTACCAAAAGCACTAAAGTCTCCTTTGGCAATCTTCTCGTCTCCAATCTTCTCCTGTTCAGCGCCAGTGACGTGAGAAACCTCAAACTTGTCCCCAGTGAGCTTCTCGACGATCTTCAGGACCTCGTTTTGGGTTGTCGTTACACCGGCGATATTGAGATACTTATTCTTTGTCTCTTCTGGGTTCTTCAAGATAGCAACTACGGCTTCGCCGACGAAGGCGAGTGAAGTTGTGGAATAGGGTTCGTTGCCTGAGTCGGTGATGCGAATCTTGCGATCCTTGATGTTAATAAATCCCCTGTCACTTTTAAGACCCTATAACCCAGTTAGAAAGCTCTACGGTTTGAGTCGAATTCAGATAACATACCGAGTCAAGGAATAGACCGTTGGAAAGACCAGTCCAAGAGAACCAATTGTGCTTCTCAGCAAGGTCAATCAAGTAGTCAGTATTCTGGATCTTGGCACTGAGAATCTTTCCAATCTTGGTATCGCGGTTCTGACGAGACGGAATTCCGAACTCTGAGGGAATGAATCGTGGGACTTTTGCTGCGATGGCTGCATCAATAATGATCTTCTGGCCTCCAGCAGCAGCAGTTGCGGCGGCTGACACGACGGCGTCTTGACCCGCCAGAGCTTCCTTGACAGAGTCGACCGAAGTTATATTGACACGCTTCACGATTACTTTATCGGGAAAAGTGGCAGAGGACTCATTTCTGGTGATAGCTGTAACTTCGAAGCCAGCTTTGAGGAGGCTGTCCACGATCTTTGATCCGATAAGACCAGAGCCCTGGCGAGGTTAGTTCCCTGCCTTCCCATGATGATCCTCTAGGGTACATAACTCACTCCAACAACAGCGACTTTCTGAATGGCCATTTTGATGTTCTCAATCGATGTGTTCTTCACAGCAGGATTTGATGAGAGGTTATTCAGAGAATGATTGACTTGAAGGCTTTATCTAGGGTGTTGTCGTTTCTTCAACCCCGCCATTGTAACATTTCACTGGAGATGCAACGATATTGAGCCATACACAACGCGTGATTTTCACGGCTATCTCCACTTCCTCATGATGCCATACTGGCGAGAGATTCTCAACCATCAATTATGAAGTTGCGTGCTTGCGGATGAAAAATAGCGAATTAGGACACTCCCGGTGCAAATATCGAGAAAAGCGAGCTTTCTGAGCGACTCGGTGAGGGTCTCACTAATGATGCCCTTGCTAATTGAGCCGAGAAAGCGCGTTCCTTGCTTGGTCAAACATCGAAGAAGAAAATAAAGGGTATTCGATATCTAATTCAATTTTATCGCCTAAAAGATCACTTCATTCATTCTAGTAATACATAAACCAGGTTTTGCTTAGCAACCGGTGACGTCAAGAAACTATCGCTGATGGTATGGAGCCTCAACAGAGGTATCCCTCGAGCTTGCGGAGCCTCAAGGGCTTGGATAAGGTTATACGGCACCATGAAACGATACTGACAAGTGCCGTCTAGACGAGTATTGACGGTCGCGCCGGAGTGACGAATCGCTCGGCTATATACTCGCATGTCTGACACCGTACGCTTCAGCGGAACGACTGGATGCAGCTTCAACTTCGAAATGAAGCTTTTAAAGTGGTGTTATTATATGAGCCAAGGTGTCACTTGCAATTTATCGGAACAGCATAGCTACGTCTAGAACCCTTGACGGAACTTCCAGAACCACGGACAGGGAGAGTCTTCCGTTAGTCCCGACCCTAACCAATTCCACTACCGACATCTCAAAATAGATGTCTCAGAATTACGATCCGTCAGGCAGAATCAGACGATAAACACTGCCATGAAAAGTGGAAAAATCCGCGCGACAACCATAGCAACTGAGCACCATCTCAAACAAACTTTTAAACCAAGTAAAACTGTCAATCTATCTGACAGCGCTCCTGAAGATCTTGGACAGCAACCGCATTGAAAAGCTCCAGTGGCTAAGGCCGTTGTGCCGGGTAACCGGACGCCACTGTGGCTATCACCATGGAAAAATCCGGGGAACAGACACAATGACGTTGGCAGAAGTGCCGATAACCTTGATTTGTAGGCCAGGAGATGATTTGACACGTAAACGTGCAGCAGCCACATTGTGAATTCATTAATTCCTTGATTTTGTGCAAAAGCGTCGATCAATGAAAAGAGCAATGCTTAGCGGCGTAGTCACGCGAGCAAAAGTCCTTTGCTTGACAGCCATAGAAATTAGCTGAAGAGTTTAAGTCCTGAATTGGAATGTCAGATGCTGAGCCCAGTTTCTGACCACCTCGGCTAGGGCGGCTCAATCCTCCTTCTCGTATGGCTAATCTGCATCCTTGCTTACGTATTTCCTTGTGAGGAGCAGCCAGAGACATGTTGGTTGGTGCCTGAACTTATTTCTGTTCTCTCAAAAATAGTCAGATCATTACAGAGGTGCCAGAGCAGTTTTCATTTGTGGCGCGCGTCGTTGTGCTGATGAATATTTAATCTTTCACTGGTCACTCTGGATACTCAGTGGGAAACTTTAGGCAGAGGCGTCGCTGGCTGCCGCTGTAACAGTCAGCAATGGAGAACTTTAGTGGGTAGATTCTCGGGCATGGAGTCCGCGGGTTGAGCTTAATGGCCTTTTGAGGCGTCAGTGTTAACCCTGCAGTAAATCCATTCCTCAAGGGCAAAGTGAAACCTCATTTCAAGAGCAAAGCAAAAGGGCCCTCTTCTTACGAACGGACCAAACGCAAGAGACACGCGACACCAGCTGAGAGCCCCTTGCATGGGGTCAACAAGGCCATTGTCCAGACCAAAACAAACTTCTCCACGCTCGCCAAGAGATCGATCGACGACTATACTCAGGGGTAAGCCAAGAAGAAACCAAGGCGCCTTGCGCACTAAAGCAGTCATCGTGTAATATTTTGGGTAAGAGGTGCAGAAAAAGCGCAGCGTTTTCGCCTGGAGAAAGGAATCATGGCGCAGCCTAGCGTGAAATTAACTTGTTCCATGAGTGAATGGTTCGACCCCATTAACATTAACATTGGGCAAGGGGGGAGCTAAAAATGGGAAGAGTCGGCTAAGCGGCTTTTTTTTTGGGCTGGTCAGCCTGGTAATAAAGGGGGGGGACTTTTTTGCCCGACGACACCGGGTCATGCAAGGTTTCTTTTTTTCTGGGGAAGAAAGAAGCTGAGAGAATGGCATGTACGTACAATGTTGTAACCAATTTCATGTCCTCATGCAGAGAAATGCATTGTTTCTGCATGTGCTGTTTGTTGTTGATCAACATGCCCGTCAGCAAGGAGACTTGTTGGGCCGGACACTATCGACGCCTCGTTCAAGTCATGCCGGCCCCTCATCATTAAACCAGTCGCCGCCCGTGGCTCATCACTTCAAAATTGAGAGAACCTTCGCAAAAAGTAAAGCAAGCGCTCAGACAAAATAGCCCATTCCTTGCATTGTCGCGTGACCTTCTTACTCGCTGAAGCGTAACTCCCCTTCCAGCACCGGCTCGAAGCTGTTAAGCTTGGCGACGAATCTGTGCCGTGCTGTTTAATTTTACTCTGCATCCTCCCTCTTGGTGGCCAATTAGATGCAGGGGAGCGTTCGGTTAGACGGAGCCGTTTAGTCAGATTGAAGTGGCAGATGAGAAATACGAGCCTTGAAACCGCCACTGGCCTACACGCATCGTCTAGCCTTACATGGATCCAATGCAGAAGTGACCGACGCCAGGGGTCGAGCGAGGATGTGCAAAATTGTCCGTATTCAGCTAATGAACAAGTCATGGTTATTTCATGTTACGTAGCAGATTTAATCTGGGCTGAGCCAGCCTGAGCCTGTGGCACACACAACACGCGAGCAGTTGCTGTTTTTACTGTTAATTCCCCATTTAGTTTGATGTTTTAGTGACCTTTTTTAGTTAGGGGGGCCCAATGTATGTCAGATTTTACGACCGTGATCCTTTTTTTAAACAATCTCGGATCCTTTTCTACTCTGCTCTTGAGGCTCCCTTTTTTCTCCTCTCTTGTCCTCTTTCTCGAACCTCTTTCCATGGAATATTCATCTATTTTTTAATTTTTCGTTCATTCTCTTGTCTCGACTGGAGAGCAATCCATCATGTTTGCGACACTCGTTCCCTTTTGTTTTTCGACGATATTTGTTTCATTGACGTTTACTAAACTGGTCCACCTTTCCATCCACGCCAAGACAATCTCTCCCGGCGCTTTCATCCTTTTTCTGCCTTCGCTTTTACTTCCTGATGTTTTAGTCATTTGCCTGTCGCGCCTGGCGCTGCGGCAGCAGAAGGGCCTTTTCTCTGTTGGAGCTTGTGTTTTGGGTTGCATATTCTCGTATGTCCTCTCGTCAGCTTCAATCGACCGCTGCTAATAATTGCAGATTTATTCTTCTCGGCGCATCGGCCTCACAACTGGGCTTCTTTTATTCGACGGGCAACGAGGTTAAATGGTCTGAGGCATTGAGCTACGCTGGCGATAAAGATGGAATGAAGATTCTTCTTAGTGGGCTTAACTCTGTCCTTGCGGCGGGAGCTCTCATCGTCGTCGTGGCTTGGGTTGCGAAGTGGTTTCTCTACAGGGCTGTCGGTTCATTAATTGCAACGGTTGGAATGCCTGTTGCACATGGTACATTGCTCTCTCAATCATCGTCAATTAATACTAACAAGAACTCAGCCTGGCAGTGGTTCCGACACAGAAACGGTCGATCCCCTCAGTCACTGGCTTATGACTCCGACAGCGAACTCGACGAAGATCTCGAGGGCGGCAAAGAAGGCGCACGACTCATCCCCGATACTCACGAAGAATCTCGAACGAGGCCTCGAACGTGGATTATTCTTGCCATCATATCTGTCTTCCTCTTCCTCACGACGACCCTGCGACCTGCCGCTCCATACACCATGATGTCCATGACACTCCCCGCCGCTATGCTCGAAATGTTCAAGTCTCCGCCTAAGCTGTGTAACAATGTCGAAGGCTCATGGCCTCTCCCTGATCTCATCACTCCCGATAATTGGGAGGAGCCCAATGGACACTTCCCCGGATGGACACCCGGTAACAATGGCGACGCTGCACAAAAGTACCGAGATACAGTCCCTGAATGGCTACCCAGCGACATCCCCGCCGGCTTTTCCAAGTGGCTTTCCAAGCCCAACAAGACCGTGGACGAGGAGCCTGCAGCAAGCCCTAGCAATGCCTGCGAAGTCCCCAAAGCCGATGGTACCTTCTACAACCCCGTTCTCGACCCTCTCAAGATTTCCAACCTCGACACCGACATCATTGACGTTATCCGCGACACCCTCAAGGGCGGCGACGTCAAGATCAAGCACGTAGCACTAATCATGATGGAGAGCTACCGCGAGGAACTCTTCCCTCTGCAGCAGGGCTCCGACTATCACAAGCTCATGGTCAAGTCGCACAAGGGCGAAGACATCGACGAGATCAACGAGAAGCTCTCTCGCATGAGCCCCGTCGCCGAGAGACTGACCGGCAAGTCAGGAAACTGGAAGAGAAAGGATGGCTCGGATATCGAACACGTGGCTATCCCGCAGTGGAACGATACAGCGCAGGAGGGGTACGGAGGTATCAACGTTGTTGGCGGTTTCACAACGTCCTCCTTGTCGTTTAAGAGCATGGCTGCTATCCACTGTGGCGCTTGGTCTATGCCCGTCGATGGCTTTGAGGAGTCTGAGACAGATGCGTACCAAGCCTGTATTCCTCAGGTGTTCAACCTCTTCAACAAGCTCAAGGATGATAAGAAGTCCAAGTCCAAGTGGATGTCGAAGGCGAAGTCGGAAGATTTCTTGGAGCTGCAGTGGTATCCGGCTTTCTTCCAGTCTATTACCGATGGTTATGATCGCCAGGACAAATTTGACGACAAGATCGGTTTCGAGCATATTGTTACACGAGGCCGTCTTGAAGATGATCTCAAGAAGGAGGAACTCGAAGAGATCAACTACTTCGGTTTCCCTGAGACGACGCTCAAGAGCCACATTGAAGATTACCTAGACGAGGTTAAGGAGAAGGGCAAGCGTATGTTCTTCTCTCACTTTACCAGCACGACGCATCATCCCTGGGGCGTACCAAAATCATTCAAGAAGACCGACTTTCTTAACACCGAGGGCAAGATGGGCTGGCACTCGGAGTTCAACGACTATCTCAACGCCATGCGATTCACCGATGCCTGGCTAGGCGAGTTGCTTCAGACATTCGACAACCACGGTCTTACAAACGAGACGTTGGTAGTATTTGTCGGCGATCACGGACAGGCTTTCAAGGAGGATCAAAAGTCCAAGACTGGAACCTATGAGAACGGCCACGTTAGCAACTTCCGAGTGCCCATCACATTCCGCCATCCTCACATCCCCCGCGTTCAATACAACGCCAACGCAACATCCCTCTCTATCCTCCCCACAATCCTCGACCTTCTCATCAACACCGGCTCCCTCAATGAAAAAGACCAAAACGCCGCTGAGGACCTCATCCACGATTACGAGGGCCAGTCCCTCATCCGCCCTTATAAAACAAAACACAACGGCCGCCGCGCCTGGAACTTCGGCATCATCAATGGAGGAGCTAGCATGCTGTCGATGACATCTGCAGATGCTCCGTGGCGAATTGTCATACCGCTTGACGACTCTACACAATATAGATTCACGGATCTTAAGAACGATCCGTTAGAGAAGAAGCCGCTTGAGAAGTGGACGCTTGACCAGCTGACATATGCTGTTCGGAGTAAATTTGGGGAGGAGGCTTCGACATGGGCTGCTGAGGCGGATGCTGTGTCCAAGTGGTGGGGACCTGAGAGGAAGAGATTGTGGGGATATAATCCTTCGCATAAGGAAGATTGATGATAGAATATAATGTAATGCGAATGTTTAATGGTTTTAATTATTTGTCTGTGTCTGTGATGTCTGTTGCGTTGGTAATGTGAATGCGACGTTGAAGCGATGAGATGGACAGTCTCAACTTTGGCATCTGAAATGTGGCCAGTCATCGGTTGCTCGAGCAGTCATCACCGGCATCAAATTGTATTCAGAGTGTTAAGTTGTCATTCTGGTATTTCCATTCCACGTCCATGTTAATGCTTCATCTATACAACAGAAGAAAATGCGCCGTTCGATCTATAACCCGACCTGTTAACTCACTCCAAAACCATCCAATGCAATTTTGATACAAATTAGCGATCCTTAAACGATCTTGGTCCCAATTTAATGTCCAGAAGCTTGCTTCTTCGCAGCAAGTCTTCGCTCCTCAGCAGCGACCATATCTGCAAATTGTTAGCAAGTTTCAAGGTCGATCGGATCAAGTGACTTACCCTTCCAGAGGTCTTGACCCTCATACTCCTCCTTGTGGATCTTCTTCTCAATGATCTTTGTGGGATCATTGGGATCCACGTACCGAATGGTCTGCCATCTGCTATCTCCATTCTTGAGATCGTTGACCTCAAAAATTGCAGACACCAAGAGTACAGCTAGCGTTAAGCCCTGCGCATAAACACGGGCTTGCACTACCTTGTTCGCCGTGTTCATAGGCTGTCGACTGACAATCGCAAACGCAATACCCATTGACGCCAACCACGACGCGAAAACAATTTGATATCGGTTCTCCTTGGCATATGACTTGAAACGCTCATACGCTGACTCATTTTCTCGGATGAGTTGTGCTGTGCGCGCTGCTTGATCTTGGTAATTGCGCTTGGGATCTTGAGCGACCTGGTATGCGATACTCCATCTCTCTGCATTGACAATGGCGCCGAATGTACCCGTTGATGTGACGAGGAAAGCTCTAAAGGGAAGAGTGAGGCCTCGGAAGGTTGGGTAACGTCTTGATGCGTAGTAAACGCCCCCAAGACCGAGACCGAGGAAGAGTGTTCCGCCGATGAGGCCGCCCTTTACGACTTCAGCGTAGTGGGCCTCTTCCTCTTGCTTGGTGAGAATCTTCATGATTGGTGGTGATGGCGATAACGATAAGAGATAAGAGATATGGATAAGGATAAGCTTGAATGGGTAGGTAGTAATGTAATGTGTGTATGATATATGGATGATATGTCCCACTACAGACTCCTGGCTAGCATGTTTATATAAAGATGTCAACTCTGCAAATTTTACCGGGCAAAGCCGCTACGAAACGGATTCCTCATGTCATGTTGTCGCATGATTGTTCAAAGTCGGGATGCTTACGCCGCAGCGAAACCCTTGGTCTTGATGCCGCACTCGCCGCAGCCTCCGCAAACGGTTCCGCCCGATTGCCGCAAGTGGATGATTTGCGGCGCCGCATGACCGCAGAGGCTGGAGCGAACTTTTCTGGTCAGTGGTTCAGGGCATATTTGGTGATGGGCGAGATCATCGGGTCCTGTTTTGATCAACGGCTATGCCGATGAGATATCCAAGGAATAGAATTGGTATGGTTTATGTGTGTGACCGCGGAGGTGAACTGGACAGCAGTTCACGTCTTGAGCATCGCCGCCATCTGAAACCAAGCAAGGTCAAAATGGATGGTTAGTTTGAGAAGGATGAATGAAATTGAGGGCTACCGTGGGTGTTATATAACTATTTCTACAGAATTAGCGCGCTGAGGACACATTGCTGAAGCCCCGTTGTCGGCAGTCATCAACGACGGAACGAGGTCCCTGCGGCCAATGATTTGGGAGATGCCGATAGACCATCTCTAGTGAAGGCCGATTATATGCTCGATTCAACTCACGATAGGTCTTGGCGGGAAACTGATCCCTTTCGAGTAAGACTTGTCAGTGAAATACCACCCTCTGTCCGTATGCCCCCATCAAAAGAGGCTTCTGGCTCTCTGCCGATTGGCGCCCCGGACACCTCGCCACCCGTGCCAAACTCATACCATGCAATCTCCTTAGATGTGCCGATAGATTGCGGCATTTCGGCTTCCCATGTCACTGAGGTCCATGCGTGCAGTTCTCCATGGCTGACGTCACAGTTTCCGGCATCTTCAGAAAACTTATGCCGCAGCCCTATGAGGCAGACTGGGCAGCGTCTCTGAGCTATAAGTACGCAGCTATAACATCTCGAAAAGACCACTCTTGCCATTCACCAGAGGTGAGAATAGTTCAAGACATAGACGTAGCGTATGAAGCTAAGGCATCACTCATGATTTATTTGCACTTGGAACATCTGAATTATAACCCTCCTGAAGCTGCAGTATCGTCGGATTTATCGTTCACCAGAAGCATTAAAATCATACTCAAAGTCATGGCGCAGGGTCAAAGAGTGTCCAAGTTTAACTATCCTAGCTTCAAGCATGATGCCATCGTCACAGATCGAATATATACTGTCCCTCCGCCGCTACAAAAATGATGCCCAGTATCTGCGCCTAGTCTCAGCACAGTACGATCAGGGATCGATACTTAGGCTTCGGTGACATTGGGTCGAGTGCTCCACTCATCAGTAACACCCACGACATTGTAGGAAACATCCGCAAACTCGTCCGCGTCGTCACGCTGATAGTAGACCTTGATCTGGAAGCTCTTCTTGTCACCAGTCGACTGGAAAACGTTGGCAGCCAGACCGCTCACTTCGCAAATAGTGTAGTCCTTATCGTTGAAGTCCATGCCGTCGTTCCATTCCTCGTCTTTGTCACCAACACGGATGATCTCACGGAGGAAGAGCTTGTCTCTGTCGACATAGTAAACTCGGACCTTGGGTTGCAGGGTCAGCACAGAACTATACAGATGTAACAATGTGGCTTTACCTGAGCTCTGCCGCCACAAGACTCGGGGTGGGTGAATGCGACAGCCGAAATAATTGGCAACTTTGGGTTCACCTTGATAGGCTTTCCTTTGATCTTGAGGGTGTTCATGTCATACTTCTTCCTGGGGATTCTTTCACTGGGGGTGCGACTCTCATAGAAAATGATCTCGTAGTTCTTGTTGACTTGGAACAGAATGGTGTTGCCGTCATTCTGTGCAACAGCGACCATGTTCTAATGATCAGGTCGCCAGTATATAACTCTCAGTCAAGCCATGGGGAGAGTGTAGAGGCTACCTGAATGTGAGACATATTGGCTGAGGGATAATCCGAATGGAAGTATTGAGAGATTGGTTGTTGAGTGAAAGGGTTCTTTGGGTGCTTAAGATGATCTTGTGCTGAATGAAGGAGGTCTTGGAAGGGGTCAGTCAGCTTCTTTATACTTTTTTCGACCTCCTCTTTGACCTTCTCCTTCACCTTTCCCTTCGCAATGTCCTTCTGCTCCTTAGCTTCGATTGGTAGACTTCGCTGGGCGTGAATGGTGAGTCTGATCACGACGATGACGAGGATCAAGCAGCTAGTGCAAAGTATGCACACTAAGACGAGGCAGATAAAAAGAAGAGGCAGAATCAGGTCAGGTTCTGGGCTCGGAACCTGCATCGTAGCTTCGGTCTGTTGATCGAGCTGGTGAAAAAGTAGCATTTACCACGGGCATGAGCACTATTGGCTATGAGAGAGGTCTTGGTGTGTTCTTAGCCTCAGCTCGAATCACTTCCGGATACTTTGTTGAGCTATAACATGTGGTAGACTTACTGGTGAGGATTCTTGGATGGGTAAGTGGAGAGAGTCGTGTAGTGCTTGGTGTGGCTATATGACGAATATGATCGTGAAAAGGGGGGCACAGCATCCCAACTCAGCGATGGTGTGCACATCGTGTTCTCTACACGATGAAGTATCAGCTAACTACTATACGCAAGCTTCCTGCCAAGCTCCTAAAGCAACAACTAACTGTGTTAATAATAAGACTATATCCAACGGTTGACTTGGCTTCATCAATAAGAATCGAGTATAAGCATCATGGTTCCCAAATCAGGCGGCAAGTTAAAAATTAGACTGATTTTCAGTTGGTCACTAATAAAAACCTACCTATACCACTTGATGTAGAGTACCCGATCGCTCGACGCGACAGATCGCGAAACCTTGACCCTGGAGATCTCCTAGGACATCATGAATCTGGCACTCAACCCCAAGTCTCCCGAACAGAGACAGCGTTAGGCCAAGTCACGTAAAACGGATCCTTGAAATAGGGTAGACTACTTATAAACGCGAATTCCAGAACCTGAGGAACAAATCTCCGTAGGAAAGATATTTGACTTCTGAGCAGGGCAGGTTTGCAGTCTGCAAGGCACAGTTGGTTCCACCACGTTGGTTCCCTCCCGCTTGGGAAGTGGGTGCAGACCTGAAGCTACGAGCCATGGCCCCTCTCCCGCTCGTTCGTCCTCTTGGAGGTGAGAGTGGTCTCGCGGGCGTTTTCGAAGCAGCTACTCTGTACTTAGGAAAGTTATTCGATCCCACGGAGACCACATGCGTTTAGTGGCCCGAGTTCCGAATCTGAAGAGTCCAGACTAGCAAAGTGTGATGGAGATTTTGAGCTTCTCAGATTGAACGCTGATCGGCGAATAATATTGCCAAGCAGTCACAGGTACTAAGAGCTGGCGATCATGGAAGACCAATCACAGCTAGGCAGAGGTTCTCTGTTTATGTCCTATGTGATGCCTCGAATACCCGTTACACGAGAGCTGTTCTTAAAGCTGCTAACGCCGTTGTGGCTTCACGATTGGAGCATGACGATCGAAACTGCGCCGATGGTCTGTGAAACTGTGATTGAGGGGTAGTTGAGTTCAACGTCTGCCCCTCACAATTATATCGGAGATTCGGCGAGATGCGCTGCTGCATAGACACACGCCACGGACTCCAACGAGAAGCATAGCGTGACCAGTGGGAAAGGAGCATGCATTTCGCGAATCGACGTATATTCCGGCTTCTACTAGAGTGAGAAAAAGGCTGGCTGAGGCTACCAAGCTTGCCTAGCAGGTTTTGGATTACGAGTTCATGGTAGGACAGGAACGGTCCGAGCGGGAAACGACCCTAACGGCCTGAACTTGGGGAACCAATATCCAAGCTTCATTCTTCAATGTTAAGGTTTGCACTAGTGGCCGCCCTGCCGATGCCGGAATCGCGGGGTCTTGGTGAGTGTGACGGGCTGTAAACTATTGACGGCCTACAGCAAATAGTTGGGTGATAAGGGTGCAGGTCTATCGTGGCTGGAACCTGGGGTGACAATTTAACGATGTCGAGGCATTTGAGGCATTTGAGGCTGGCTGAGATGGCGTATCTAACTTCTTTCGCGCATCTCGATATTGGACTAACGAAGATATTGCAGATCCCGAAAATTATCGCTACGAGGTCCCAAGAGAGCTCTCTTCAGGCAGCCTCCTGGAGCGATAGTTCGGAGAACCCTTGTAATTGATAAGCTTTGGCAGTGTAGAGTGGCGCGCTGAGCAGCTGTCGAACGAGCGTCGAGACCCTGCAGCTATCGGAAACTAAAACCTGGCGGGAAGCAAATCGACGACCTACACGAACTAGGCTAAGCCGATATTTTCAGCTGCAGGACTATAGCATGGAGAAACAGTTATTGGATAGAGCTTTGCGTGGTTTATCCTTTTTGGGACAATTCTTTGGGTCTCGGTAGCAGAATGAGCACATGATCTGATCTAGACTGGCCAGCTGCCTACGGATCTAGACTGTCATTGACGAGCCTGAGAACCGAGCTATGGATCAGGCTCGTCGCTCTAGATTTGGGCTCAGCTTTGGGCCCAGAGATGTATTTCACCAACGTCTACTTGTAAGCAAGTCTAGTAATGAACACACAGTACTGGGATTCACAACTCCAATGCATCACTGCTGCTAATCTCGTGTACCCACTCCCCTGCTAAGCCCCTACCAATCTGAGACCTTGTTACTGATAACTTTGCCCAGCCACTCCTCGCTCCCATAGCTGTACTGATGCATGGTGACTTTGGGACGTCCTCTCTCGCCCTTTCCAGAGGCAAAAACCTTGATATCCTGCCTGTTACCCCAGTCATGAACGCTGGCCGTCAGCGAGGCATCCTTGTCAACGTAAGGCCTCCCCTTCTCCTCATAGCCGAGAAGGCCATGCTCCCATCCAGTGCTGGAGCTGAAGGCGACCTCTTGGATATAGCCTTTGTTCTCACACTTTCCATCTTGGGGAGCAATGCAGTAGATGCGGATCTATAAAGTCAGAGTGCTTCATCAAAGCTAGTGGTAAACTTACTTCTTGGCCGTTTTGCCCCTTCCAAGCCACTGCGGCGATTTGCCTGCTGCCGCACTTGACCTTCAGGTCTCCGTCTGTGAGCTTCACGACATGAGGGTCATAGTCGTCAGTTTCTGCCCCAGGGGATTGGAGGTAGCAGAGCTGATGATCCGAGTTGATGAAGAACACATAGGTCATGCCGTGGACATCTACCGCAGCGATGTCCCTAGGGAGCTCTTTGAAAGCCTCTGTAGATGTCATGACTGGTAGAAACTGTGTCTCGCAAATTTCGCTCGCCGGTAATTATGCTGATGGCTGTGGGTTGATTGATATGCAATGAGAATAATTATTCAATGGTTTTGAACGAGGAGAGTGCCTGCTTTTATAGACTCCAGAAGCTCATAGCTATTTCGGAATTCTCCAACATCTCTCGTGCATGCATAATTATCACTCGCATTGGCTCTTGACTGTGGCTATGGCCGTAAAAGAGAGGCAGCTCCCCAGAACAACTCAACGCCGACTCAAGGCCAGAGAAGTCAGACGATATGTTTTATTTCCGGCTGTGCGTTGGATCTGTTAGTTTGGAGGCTGGCTGGAAAGTGTAGCAGACCTTGCGCTCGGATGGTAGAGGATGTATGTGCATCCAGCTAGAGACTAGTCTTGCCATATCTGGGTAATTCAGGAACTATCGCACGTTGTTGTGCTTGTAGATGTGTTTATGTGGCTGCCCTGAATGGCGTCCGATAGTGTCACGCGATTCTTCGAAATACACCGCACCTGTTGAGGAAGGCCTCAAATGTGTAACCCAAACCACTAAGGGCGAGAAAGAGAAGAGACTCCCAGGGTCAGTTCGCCTAAAACATCCAAATTCAGTAATTTTGCTCAGCGATGTAATGGTGACTTCACTATCGCCAGAATTATGTATGTCCTTCTAAGGCGCCGTATAGCTACCTTAGATTAGCACGCACTAGACCAGCCAGCTCGAGGCACCATGTGCAGCACATTGCGCACCAAATGTGTTTGTACAGCAGCTTTTGAGGCGTAGCTGGTTTCCGAAAATGGATATTCAGCTCTGAAATTGGATGAGGGGAAACGCCAATCGTGCCCGTTTGAGACCCATATTGAACCGTTGTCCGCTGTGGCTTGGTCCTAATCAGTCTAGACTGTAGATAGCCGGGCTGCGACGCGTCGCATCAGCCAGCCTCGGTTGAGACTAGCCAGCCACTTTAGCAATACTACTCCCTTCAGAAGTGCGTTTTGGAGTAAATCGGCTGACTTTTTGAAGTGTACTGCAGCTGTAGATGCACTATCGCATGCACTCGATGGCCCGCATCACAAACATCACCTCAGATAGTTCGATAATTGCTTTAGCGCTGAATTACGCAAGCCCTATGCAGCAGACGCCCCCCTTCCTCGGAAGAGACCCTACTCCGTAGATAGTTGGGTGTTAGCCAAACTCAATTCCTTCGAGAGCAGCTGCAGGCTAGGAAGGGCAAGGGTCCATTGCTAGATCCAGACTTTGTATAGCTGGCTTGGACCCTGGATAAGCTCTCTAGCTCGACACAGCTATCAAGCTGCATTTCCGTCGGAGCTGAGGTCGTCCTGATAATTTTGCCGTCCCCTCATTCTTTTTAAACCAGCCAACGGAAGCTACAATCGCAAACCATTCTTCTCCATCTCCATCTCCATCCTCCTTCTCATCCCTTCGCACTCTCACCAAGCTCTTCGCAATGTTTGCACGATCTCTATCCCGCGCCGCCATTATGGCCGCTCTGTGTCTCGCAGGCCTCGCGTCTGCTGTGAGGCGTAAGTTGTCTCTTGACGTGGCTCCAAACCACAATCATACACAGGCCTTTAGTAACCAAGTGTAGAATCTGGTGACCCGAGTCATGCTATAGTTTCAGAGTCGAGCTCGACAACTACCAGGAGGGCGGGCCAAGCCAAGGGCGGCAGACCGGGCGACAAGGTGATGGTACCTTGCGCTGGCCACATCACACAGTGTGGCGTTGAAGATCAAGCCAAGGTTGTCTATGTACCAATATCCACAAAAACCATCACGCACGAGATTGTCACAACTGAGGTCGTGGTAAGTTTCTGTCGCAAAGTCTTTATGCCCAAGACAGACATGTTGATGCAGAGATCAGACCCTTCCAACGTCAACCAGGATTATTGAGAGCGTTAGAGTTGAAACCGTCACCAACACAACTAAGGGTCCGTACATGCCAACCCCAATCCTAATGTGCCTGGACAAGAGACTGATCTTTAATGAAATCAAGGCCATTGCCGTACGACCCAATATCTTCCCGGTAAACCCGTTGAGGTGACAGTCGATGTCATAGTTGTCAAAACCGAGGAAATCCAACCTATTTTCAATACTACCACGTGGGTTGTCAGTAAGGTTACCGAGAGTGCCATTGAGCAATGTTTTATTCCGAATTACACAATCCTCGGACAAGGCCCTGGAAGCCCCGGAAGCCCAGAGGCTTCATCGACAGCTGAGGCGACACCTGCCAGCTCATCCGTGGCATCTGCTCGTTCCTCCGACACCGTCAGCCCTGCCGCATCTACACCTGCTGCTTCGGATGAAAGCCCCTCATATGGCGAGCCTGCTCAGAAGCCTATGAAGCCTATGGACGCCGATGATGAGCGGCCCGCATTGGTGGGGTCCGATGGAGATTGGTCTGAATAAAGTACCAACCAAGGTATGACTTGAACATCAGTCAGTGCATGGTGTTCGAGAAGGTTTGGTGAGCAGTCAGGGCTTATTACTGAGCCAATAGTGTCGAATATTCTATGTATGTAGAGTATGAAGCCCTTGTAACAAGAAATAATGGGTTTTATGGAATATGCTTCTAATAACCTTTGCCTTGATAGTGTAGTTCTTTCCAGGTTAGGACTGCTTTCTAGCATTGTGAATATCTGGGATATTAGTACTTCTCAGCGCAAGAAACGTTGATCTATGTTAGTAATTTCGCAGTACTCCTAAACAGCTCATGATGACGATCACGTTCCTGGGTGCATCTGGGGGCTAGGTTGGTGCTTCTCTGAGGGACTGCATTTGAAAAACACTGGTGGTTTGTAATCGCACGCTTCTGTTTGTTCTCCTAACGTAAATGGGCCTTATATCCCCCTCCAACTCCTTTCATCCTGTTGGTAAAGTTATTCTTGCGTTAGTTAACTAAGACTTGCGGTCTCAACTTTATAGGCTTTTAATTTGATAAACTTCTGGTAATGATCTATTATATGTTATTCGGTAATTACAGCAAAACAATTCATCCCCACGATATACGCTTCTACCTCTTTAGGCCATATTTGGCGAGGACCCGTCAATGACCGAGACTACATCTCTTGTATCAGCTTGAGACCTTATGAAAGAGTGGAAGGAGAGCTACTATCGGCAAATGATAGTATTGCCGAGCAAGCAGTTCGATGATACTAGTATTGGCCCCCTCATGGTACTGTAATGTAGCCGTGTCCCTTGAATATGATATTAGACTTGATCCTCTAGTGCGTTTATCCGAATAGTCACAATCATTGGATGGCCAACCACTTTAATGTTGCTTTGGCTTGCGTATCTCATTCCTTTCAACTTTACGTATCAACCGAACGACTCAAGGCCCTGGTAACAAAGGGTATCTGCTGTACTATATAGCTTTTTCTGTAGCATCGGCAATGGGGCATGTCTTAGAGTCGGAACATATTCCCACCGCCCAGGTCTGCTGAGGAATGCCATACCCTTGCAGTGGGGCCGATAACAAATCATATGGAATGAGGAGTGATATCTCACTGTAGAATCAACACATACGCAGCTCAGTGTAAGAGACAGAGGGAAATTCCTATCAAATAAAGAGTTACATAAAGTGCTACATGTATCTAGAATGATGCAACAGATTGGGCAACCTTAAGAAACCCTTTGCTAGTAGAAGAGACTGTCTGGTGAGATGAAAAACATACTGCCTCTGCTATTAATAGTGCCCCAGTCACTTGCCGCGACCATGAAGTTGGTAAATCATACTTCCCTTGGTCCTATTAGCACCAATAACCCCAATATTCTGGTAGGAGGCACTGTTCATACCGATACCCCCCCTCTAAGCTCCTTCTTCAAAGATCTTAAAGGGCCGGTAAGTCAACCCATCCATGTTTCGTGACCAGCACTCGTATACTGACTCAAGCAAGTATCCGACCAACGGATGGTGGGCTCCATACGCTGCACCTCCAGGCACAGGAACGGCAGCAGGCCCATTTCCTTACGAATCGACCCTAGATGGGTACGGTGTTTCCTTTGGTATCAACCAAGATCGTGACTTTGACGGGACTTCTGTCAAGGTGTACACTCAGCTAGACTGGCGGGCTTCATTCACTGAACATAGCGGTGGCTTTGATGGTCACAAAGCAACAGCGTTTGACACTCAGACTGTCACAGTTCAGTATTTTCAGGGCAACTCATCTATGACAGCATATCTTGTACCAGGGTCGCCATACATGACCTTTGAATACAAGTCTGCAACTCCATTGTTGACCGCGTTGAACGGAGGCATTAAGTCATTGAATGGCAAGGTACTGGTCGGTGGACATACTGGTACGTAGTTCAGATGCAAGAGAAAGATTATGAAGATATGCTGACACAGACAACCAAACTCTAGTGAGTGATCAAGGCACCAAGTTTACCGTCGTCGACACAAAGGGCACCACGTATCTGATCTATTCAGCCTCATTCATCAGGCTCATGGCCAAAGCCGAGAATGATAACAAAGGAACCCTTACCGCGGATGCCAAGTTCACCGGTGTCCTGCGGTTGGTGATGCTCAGGGATCCCAGCCATCAGCCACTCCTTGATACCCATTCAACGGTATACCCTATCTCCGTGTATCAAGACTATTCCATCAGTGGTGATTCGGGAACTGTCACCTTCAAGTGGGAGACGAAAAGCCCTGGTGACTTACTGATGCTCACTTGGCCCCATCATCGCGAAGTCCTACAGAACCCCAATTCTCCAAAACCATCTGCTCTGAGCTATTTGACCTTGAAGGCAAGCACTTCTGAGCCCCATGCAGCTTTCCATGATGGCTAATCATTCCAGGGATGGATGTATTCAACGCTCGGAAACACTTGGCGATTGACATACAAGTTGACTTCGATAACTTGGAATGCCCCGCGCGACGTGGATCCCTCCTGTAAAGAATCAGTTGTAAAGGGTCTCAAGTACGAAGTCGACCAACTTGATCCCGCCCAGGCTCCTGCACCAAACGAGTTCTACTACTGGGGAGGCACACTCGCTGCTAAGTCACGCCTAGCGCTGATCGCGTACGTTTCTCACCGATATCTTTTGTGAATTCAGACTGACTTATATGCAGAGACCACGTCGGACGCAAAGATCTTATCGACCCCGTTATCAAGTACCTCAAAGCCTCTTTCGAAGGTTGGTTTAGCGCCACGAACAATGCTCTACCTGCGTATGAGACAACATGGGGTGGTGTCATCAATAAAGAAGGTGCTACAAATGTCTGGGTCGACTTTGGCAACGGCTACTTCAACGATCACCATTTCCACTACGGTTACTTTCTTCACATCGCTGCAGTGATCGCCAAGTACGATCCGGACTGGTTGGCTCAGCACAGAGAGTATGTGACTTTTTTTGCCCGGTAAGTTGTCTTGGTCCTGCCTATGATTCCGTAAGGACTGGTGCTGATCAATGCCCAACAGAGACATCATTAACCCTTCATCCGACGATCCCTTCTTCCCGGTTACACGCTGTCTAGATTGGTTCGCAGGTCACTCATGGGCATCAGGTATTGCCAACGGAGCTGGTAGCCGTGATCAAGAATCCGTCGGTGAGGCTGTCAACGGGTACTACGGTGCCATGCTCTGGGCCACGGTAGCGCTCGATCAAGAACACGCCAACTTTGCTAGACTCCTGCTCGCTATAGAACAGCAAGCCGCTAGGAAATACTGGCACTTGTACCCTAGCGCTGGTGAAGATGATCCCGCAAACCCTTATCCCGAGGCCAAGTTCAGAGATCTGATCACCGTCGGCAATGTGATGGACTGGCAGACGGGGGCGTGGCTGTTCTGGGGCGCCGAGAAAGTGCAGATTGCTGCGATACAGATCCTTCCTGTTACGCCTGTTAATGAGGTAATGAAGAGTGCCTTGAGCTCCGATGGTGGCGGCTTACAGATGGCAGGTTATGTACGACGCCGAGTGGGTCAGCAACGTCTTCGCCTACACGATGCCTGAATTAACGAATGCCTCGAATGCCGACTCATGGTGCGTACTCTGAAATTTCTGGGCTTATTTTTCTAGATTACTGACAATGCAGGAAATCCGTCATCTACGCCGCCTACGCCAACGCCAACCCGCAAGAGGCTGCTGCATGGAGCGCCAACCTGAGCGACTGGGGTACGTTCAGAATACACCTCGTGGTTTAAACGCAGTCAACTGACATATCTCCAATCATAGGCTCCGGGAACACATACACGAACGAACTGTACTTCATCAGCACACGCCCCAATCCGAACGGCCAGCCCATCTGCGGCAACCTTCCAGAGAACCCATACGGCGACTACAAGATCCAAACCACGTCAGGCAAGTACATCGTATCCGCAGCCAACGGCGGCCAACTATCTGCTGCAAGCAACTCTACCAGTTATGCCGCTGTCTTCTCCAGTGCCTATGTTCCCAACGCTGGTACATTGCAGCTTGCTAGGGACAAGCAATACGTGACGGCGGATCAGTCCGGCACCTATTCGCTCTCGGCAGCCCGTGCGATTGCTGATACCTGGGAGCGGTTCATCATCCGCCAGAAAGTAGGTGAAGCTGATGGCGTCTATTCTATCAAGGCATTTAGCAACGGGAAGTATGTGAGGGTTGGCGGTGATGGGACACTGGTCAATGATGGTGCGGTTGAGAGCGACGCCACTGGGTTCCGCTTTATCAAGGCCTGAGACGGCGCTGGGTGGCTTCCTGACATGCTTTGGATTGCACTATATCAAGCCGTGGCGGCCGGTCTAGTCTTGGGCTTACTCGTTTGCTTTCTTTCTTCGACTGCCTTGAAGAAGCATTTGGTTTCCTTCTCCGCAAAGTGGAAAAACCTGTCTTCTCTGATCTATTCTCGTTGTGCATTCTGCGGCTCCGTTGTTTTCCATTGGTTCGTTTGTACACAGTCTGTATCTAGTTACACTTCCCTTTAATCTCTGATCCATTGGCCAGCAATTACTTTATAACTTCTCTCACTTATCTGACTTCTTGAACAGCTTGAACAGACTGCCCCTCAAAGACAACTTCTTCGCTCCTCTCAACCTATCCCCAAAGCTCTTCTTGACAACAGTTTCACCCTGTGCAGCCACACTCACTGGTATCTCTTCCTCTCGTACCTCTTCTCCACCTGTCTGCAAATGCTCCATGACCCAACAAACAGCCTCCCTCACAGCTTCCGGCTTCTCAATAATAACATCATGACTGACATCCGGGATATGCACATATCGATTATTCCTAGACAGTTGCAACTGCGCCTTCTTCAACCTCTCATCCTCCTTGTCTGTCGCGTCCAGGAGCTTCTTCTGCATCAGCAGGGTTGGGCTGGCGAGGTTTTGCTCTGCAGCGATGGCTTGATCGTACTGTAGCTGTTTCCATTTCAGAGTGTTGCCTCGAATGACGACAAGCGGTTTGTTCCCCAAGATCTTCTTGTCATATTGTCTTTGTTCGAGTTGGGCGTCTATCGTTGGCTCTGCACCTGTTTCGGCGAGGACTATTCCTGCGACTTGGTGCGGTCTCGCTTCGAGGAAGAGCCTTGCGAAGGTGCCGCCGTATGAATGTGCGATCAATACGTAGCTCCTGGGTGAATCCCTACTATCGAGAAAATCCAACAGTTCTGAGATGGCTATATCGGTTCTGACATATGGATCTTGCCTATCCCAAAGCAGAAGCTGGTACGCGGGCCGAAGGAGTTCTGCTAACGCGGCCCAAGACTTGCATGAGTCGCCTGAGCCGTGGAAGAAGATGATCAAAGGATATGAGCTGCCTGTGTTGCCCACTATCTCAAACTTTGTGATGGTATTTTGTGTCGCTTGTGCCATTTCCTTTGTTGTTTTTGGCATTTCATTGAAATGGCTGATGTTTGACAATCGGTGAGCGTAAGCAGAGTGGGTCAATGCGACTCGATGGATTGTTGGGTTTCATTGCTGCCTGCGACATCACAAGATTGATAGCATATCTTCGAATCCAAAACCTGATGCCTGGAAACACGATCCATGAGCGATGTCTAGCTCATAAAGGAACAATCTCGGAATTTATTTACTCCGACACTCGTGATATGGAGCAGTAGATGAGGCCATTTGAGAGTAATCTACAGATATTTTGCTTGAGAGCAGATGATCCAACAATAGTTTTATTAAAATGCCAAAACTTGATGAGAGTTCACTAGACAATTTCTAAACCACGACTCGAGGAAATGGTTATCAGATATTCCAGTATGACAAGTCCTGTTGCTGGCTGCTCAGCACGTCATGTTATCTGCCGGGCCGTCGCACGGAGTGAACATTTAAGCTTGATTCGGGGTCGAACTCAACCGCCACCACCACATCAATTCACAGCGGTTAAACCAACATCGTATAACGATAATTACCGTCAAACCAATCTATTTAAAATATGAGCATATTCCAGCGTAAATGATCCGACAAGAGCACAAGACCTACATACAAAAATGTGTTCCTTACCCTGCACCTAAAGCCCGCATCTACCCGCTGATCCCGTAGCCGAGGCTTCCAATCGCCTTTCCCTTCCTCCTCACAAGCTGGTGTCATCCCATTGTTACTCAATTGTGCTAGCGACAGGAACAAGGGCAAAAGTCCCGCCGTGAAGCTATCCACAGTCATACTTCCGATCATCAGATGAACTGCAGGGTTTGTCATGATTGACATAATTGACCGAGATGGCTACGACTTGGCGGGATGCAGTGACAAAAATCACCTACCAACTTGTTCCTCTAGAATGTAGGACAGTGTAGGCGGTGATTCAGGCCAACAAGGATTGTCGGGAATTTCCCCATGCGCTACTCAACTTCCCCATGGGAATCATGGCTTGGTCCTGGGGTTGAACACTAAAAGAACATGGTCTCCAGCAGCTAATTCGAGTGCCACCGAGTCACAGACCGAAGTCGGCCCAATGATTGGGGACGAGAGGCAGTGGTGATGCAATGGCTGAATGTACCCTCGGATGACAAGGATATTTCACTAACAAACTTCCACCTGACACATAACGACGAAACGTTAATCTTGGATCATCATCAGAGACTAGTACATGTCACTTCTCGTCGCAGCCACACTCACTTCTGAAGCTCATCAAACCAACCCACGATCATTACCCAAAGCAACCACGCTCCGTCTCCCACTCCAATTCATTCAACACGAACTTGTTCAATTATGCATAACTTCGGCCCGACATTGGGCCAATCTCATGCTCGACCGTTACTCACCCAGCCGAGTAATTTTACCTTCAAAGTTTTCCGTCCTGTCTCTGAACCTTCTGCAGGAAAAAAAAAAAAGCTGGGGAAAACCAACCCCGCAAAATGGAGCCTCCGATCAAAGCATCCCTGCACAGCATCACGCAACGAAAACCTGGTCCCGGCTCTTTTCTCGGCCATAACCTAGCTTAAGCTTGACTGTCTTCACGGCAATGATGACCGTTGCGGCGGGTATTCTCTACGGAGTCTCCCTCGCTCTGTTCCTGAGCGGCGGAGTCTCCGCTGGCAGCATGCATCATGACGAGACGATTGAGAATCACAGCGCCAAGAACGAATCAGTATGTATAACCAAGCAACATGGCTTGACGGTATTTCTTGTTCAGCAACCAGCTCTTCTCCTCTCAATCATGTTCTTCAAGACGCTGCTCACTTCGGCCGTGGCCTTTGGCACTGCTTTTGCGCAGAGCAAGGCTGGCGTTGAAGACCTTGACAAACCCCGCAGAGACCTCTTCGAGAAAGATCTCTCCAAATGTCCCGGCTACAAAGCTACCAACCACCGGGAGACCAAATCTGGTTTCTACGCTGATTTGTCTCTTGCGGGACAGGCCTGCGACGTCTTTGGTGTTGATCTCCCCGAGCTGAAGCTTGAAGTTGAGTATCAAACTGAGGATCGTCTTCACGTCAAGATCTTGGATGCAAATAACACCGTTTACCAAGTACCTGACGATATCTTCCCTCGTCCCGGTTATGGACAGTGGGCTTCACCTAAGAACTCGAAGCTCAAGTTTGACTTCAAGGCGGATCCCTTCTCGTTCACTGTGACGAGGAAGGATTCTGGGGAAGTGCTTTTCGACACATCGGGCAGCAAGCTCGTTTTTGAGAGTCAGTACTTGTACCTCAAGACAAAGCTTCCTGAGAGGCCTTATCTTTATGGCCTTGGTGAGCATAGTGATCCTTTTATGCTTAACGCCACCAACTACACCCGCACAATTTACACACGCGATGCTTATGGGTAAGTCACTCTGCTCTTCTCATCATTTGATACGTTTGCTAACATGTTTCAGCTGCCCCAACGGCCAGAACCTCTACGGAGCTCACCCCATTTACTTTGACCACCGAAAAGGCGGCACTCATGGTGTCTTCCTCCTTAACTCCAACGGCATGGATGTCTTCATCGACAAGAAGAACGGCAAGCAATTCCTAGAGTACAACATCATCGGTGGCGTTCTTGACTTCTACTTCATCGCTGGTCCTACACCCCGCGACGTCGCCAAGCAGTACGCTGAGATCACCACCCTTCCACTCATGACGCCCTACTGGGGTCTTGGTTTCCATCAGTGCAGATATGGATACCGCGATGTCTACGAAGTTGCTGGCGTGGTGGCCAATTACTCAGCTGCCAAGATTCCGCTCGAGACTATGTGGACTGATATCGACTACATGGACCGTCGTCGCATCTTCACTATCGACCCTGAGCGATTCCCTGCTGATAAGTACAAGGATCTCGTTGACACTATCCACGCTCGTGATCAGCACTACATCGTCATGGTTGATCCAGCTGTGTACGACATGGAGCCCAACCCAGCCCTCACCAGCGGTCTTCAGTACGATACTTTCATGAAGGAGCCTAATGGTTCAGACTACAGAGGTGTTGTCTGGGCTGGACCTAGTGTCTTCCCCGACTGGTTCAACCCGAACTCTCAGCAGTACTGGAACGAACTCTTCCAGAACTTCTTCGACGGCGAGCATGGTCCTAACATCGATGCTCTCTGGATCGATATGAACGAGCCCGCCAACTTCTTCAACCGTCCTTATCCCGGTAACAACACCACTCCCGAGAACTTCGCCAAGGTCGACGGTGACCCTCCCAAGGCCCCTCCTGTTCGAGATGGTCCTCCTGCTCCCATCCCCGGTTTCCCCGAGAGTCTCCAGCCACCCTCTCTCCGTTCCACCAAGCGCGAAGTCACTGCCATCGCCAAGACCACCAAGCGTTCCGTAGAAGTCCGCACCACTCCTCGCGAACGCGGCGTTGGTCGCTGGGCAGCTACCCGCAAGGTCTGGAGCCAGAACAAGTACGGTCGTCCCGGCCACGGCTGGCAAAACGGCAAGAAGACTGGCTCTGGCTGCGGTCCTGATGAGTGCAAGGGCCTTCCTAACCGAGAGCTCATCCAGCCTCCATACATGATTCAGAATGGCGCTGGACCTACACTTGCTGACAGCACCACCGACACTGATCTCGTTCAGAGCGGAGATTACGTTCAGTATGATACGCACAACTTGTATGGTGCTCAGATGTCTTCTCACTCTCACAACGCTATGCGCTCGCGTCGCCCTGATAAGCGTGCTCTTGTCATTACTCGAAGTACCTTTGCTGGTTCTGGCAAGGATGTTTCGCACTGGCTCGGCGATAACCTGTCTCAGTGGGATCAGTACCGCTTTTCCATCTCTCAGATCCTTCAGTTCGCTTCTATCTACCAGATCCCCGTTGTTGGTGCTGATGTCTGTGGATTCGGTGGTAATGTCACTGAGACCCTTTGCGCACGATGGGCTACCCTTGGTAGTTTCTACACTTTCTTCCGTAACCACGCCGATATCACTTCTCGGTCTCAGGAGTTCTACCGCTGGCCCAAGGTTACTGAGGCTGCTCGCAACGGTATCTCCATCCGATACCAGCTCCGTAAGTCACTCTTTCCCTTCATATGGATGATTGCTAACAGGAACAGTTGACTACATCTACACCGCTATCTACAAGCAGAACCAGACCGGCTCTCCAACCCTCAATCCCATGTTCTTCAACTACCCCAAGGACAAGAACACCTACTCGATCGATCTCCAATTCTTCTACGGTGACGGCATCCTCGTCAGCCCCGTCACCAAGGAGAACAGCACCAAGCTCGAGTACTACCTCCCTGACGACATCTTCTACGAGTGGTCCACTGGCAAGCCCGTTCGCGGCAAAGCTCAGTACGAGTCTGCCGAAGTCGACGTCACCGACATCATGGTCCACTACAAGGGCGGCCTCATCTATCCCCAGCGCGTTGAGAGCGCCAACACCACCAAGGCTCTCCGCCAGAAAGGTTTCAACCTCGTTATCGCCCCTGGCCTTGACGGAAAGGCCGAGGGCTCTCTGTATCTTGATGACGGAGAATCTGTTGTTCAGGACACAGCTTCTGAGATCGACTTCAAGTACAGCAAGGGCAAGCTGAGCTTTGATGGAACCTTTGAGTATGATGCTGGTGTTGGAATTGAGACTATTACTGTGTTGGGCGTCAAGTCTAAGCCTCATGGGGCGGAGCATGCGGAGCATGATGCCGAGAACAAGAAGCTTGTGTTTACTGCGGATATTCCGTTGACGCGCAAGTGTCACGTTGACTTGTTCTAAGATGAACACGATGGGACCTGGTTATGATTATGATTCTAGCTATGGCGGTAGTACGTGGAAAGTATTATCTTTCGTCTCACATATATGAATAACTATTAATTTGTGAATATCACCGCCTGCTTTCCATTACCCTTGAAAATGCGTGAAAGTCGAGAACCTTGCCTGGAGCATAACTCTAGTGGTAACGCTATATGCGTTGTACGAGGAGGTCTGTTGAAATACTCCATTAGTAATTGACCAACGCCATGCAATTGCCTGATGATATAGAGTTGACGTCGTAGAAATGACCAAGATAGTGAAGATCTACCAAACTTAACTAGGTCTGATATGACGATGCGGTCGGATTGGCTGCTGACTTATTTTGCCGAATAATTTAAGCGGCTGATGACTGAGCCGTATACCACTACAAAACCCCACGATGCAAACTTCTCTGCCTTCAACCAGCACTGATCACTTCAATTCTGGTGAAATTTCATGATGGCGACGACTCAGACAGCTCTTCAAGCTCCCTTCGAGATGATTTCCCTCGAAAACAGGAGCCAGAATGAAGATGTCCCAGATACTCGACGTGCGGGGCGAGTCTTTGAAGCTGACCCTGCATTCACGACAAGTCCAGCATCACGCCGACTCATAATCTCTTTATTGGTTTGCGCAAACATGATCCAGGTATTTCAATTATCTCTTACAAGTTATAAAGTTTTGGTGGATCATTTGCTGACCTTTCCTCAAGTTCATGTCCAATTGTGTCACCATCGTCGGCGGTCTACCTCTTAGTAAAGACTTGGGGCGTGAATCAGGCCCCGGCAAGGCAAATTGGATGGTTGCTTCATATCCGTAAGTATAGACCCTTTCATTCTCTTTTTTATCCGATGCTGATATCTACAGACTCACTCAAGGCGCATTCGTCCTAGTGACAGGCCGACTAGGCGCTATCTACGGCCATTCTCAACTTACCCTTCTCGGCTGTGCAATCTTCACCCTCTTTTCTCTCATCAATGCATTCACCAAATCATATGACTCTTTCATCGCCATGCGCGCTTTGACTGGTGTTGGTGGAGGCATCTTCATGCCCAATGCCGTATCAATTATCACCACCATGGTTCCACCAGGTCGATCACGAAATGTCGTTTTGGGGTTTTTTGCAGCGTCACCGCCTCTGGGAGGAATGATCGGTTCGCTAATCGCAGGCGCTTTTATTGATTATGTTAATTGGATGTGGCTTTTTGTTCTAATGTAAGTGTTTTGCAGACCTGTTGAGCGATGACTGACATCTCTATTAGTGCTGGTATTGCGGCTTTCAACCTGGCGTGGCTGGCGTATCTCTTGCCGAAGGAAACCCCGGTTGACAAAGGAGGACACATAGATGTCCCCGGAATAATTCTGGGACTAGGAAGTTTACTTCTTTTTAACGTAGTATGCAAGTAAGTACCACTTGGCCTTGAAAGTCTTATCTGTGACTGACCATCGCAGCCAAGCGCCATCAGCTGGATGGAACGCGCCCTACGAGATAGCCCTACTGGTTCTTTCTGTAGTCATGTTCCTTACCTTTCTGCTCTGGGAGAAGCGTTATGCCAAGGACCCCATCATGCCGCTGTCAGTCTTTCAAGCGCCGACTTTCACAGCTTTAGTCTTTGTTGTGCTTCTGGTACATGTTGCCACTGTCAAACCTCCCTTGATGGTTCATACACTGATGTATTAAACAGAGCTACATGGCCTTCGGGATCGGTCTCTGGTACTCGACAAGTTGGCAGTATCTCCTGCGTGGAATATCCGTCACCCAAATTGGCATCAACTGGGTGCCCTTCGGTCTAAGCTCTGTTCTCGCCGTTTTCTTCGCAGCGTGGCTCATCCCACGCGTTGCAGCGCAATGGATCATGGCGATCGGTGTGACCGTCACGCTGGTCGGCAACATCCTCCTCGCGACCATGCCAGTGCAGCAAACATATTGGGCGCAGGTCTTCCCGGCTATGGTTCTCTACGGTTTCTGCCCCGATTTGGTATATGTAGCGGCACAGGTAATCGCCAGTAACAGCGTCAGTCGTCGCCAACAGGGCGTGGCCAGCAGTCTGATTGGAACCCTCAACCTTTACGGAAACAGTTTAGGTCAAGGCTTTGCTGGGACAATTGAGACAGAGGTTGGAACCGATAACGGCGATGAAGTTGGGGGATACAGGGCAGCTCTGTACTTTGCGGCTGGCCTGGCGCTGCTTGGCTTGGCCTTGGATATCTTGTTCGTCAGGGTGCCGAAGGATCAGCGCGAAGGATGGGATGACCCGTCCGAGAGCGGTGAGCAAGAGCTGAATGGCATGACTACAGCTATCGAGGGACGGGCCACACTACGAACTTGAGTCATGTCCTGGAATGACAAACAGTGAGTTCAAAGAGAGGGCATATCGATTGAAAAGCAGAGACTTACTCAGTGAAGGTGGATGGTGCACTGCTTCTCTTAGAATCCTTGTATGGATCCGACCTCGGGGAAAGCATGAATCAGACCAGGACCGTCGGCGCCTGAGCATGGGAGAACCACAATTACATACTACGTTTATGTTGCAATGTCTGGTAGAAGTTAGGAGGCAAAGGATATTAACCCCGATGTAGTCCGTCGGTCGGCTTTGATGGCTAAATATAACTACAAGATAAGAATTGGGAATAAGAATGAAAACTTGGAATTGTCTAAGCTCCGTGGGCCCATGGCCAATGCGCAGCAAAAGGACCCAAAACTCCATTCAAGAATAGACAATTAGACGATGCTTCAAGGATATCGCTGAAGGATCGCAGCCAAGAGCCTAAGCGAGAGGACTGCGCAAGGCCCGATTCGCCAGGCTGCTGAAGGATTCAAGACGAGACAGGTCCTTATTTCGATTAAGCTGTTATGGTAACGTCGACCCAAAATGCTCTCCACCAGTCAATGCATTAAAGATGTCGAATTTCCATCCTTCAGCTTCCATTGCAAAGCCCTCCAACTTGTTCGACTTCTCGACGATCAAAATGCCTTTCTCGAACGCGCTACGACGACGAGACGACGATAGCGAAGCAGAGGATGGTTGGTGCGAGGTCGCGACTATTGAGGATCAATTTATCTGGCCCCTTCAAGGCAAAACTTGGGTGCGTGGACAAACACAGATGGTAGGCTGGGGAGCCGGGCGCGACGTCAACGGAACATGGGGCGAAGGGAGCACGAAAGTCAAGTTGGAGTTGATGTGGTGGACAGGCACATATGGCCCAGGCCCGGACGATCTGAAACCCATAGTGATATTTGGTATGTCTGGTATTGGATCATAACAAAAAGACTGCTGACTGACTGAGTATAGACAACAAGACCTTTGACTACCCTTCTGCCGACTGGAAGCTGTGGAACCCCAACTGCACAGACACATACATGAACTATACCTGGACAATACCGATGGACTTGGACGTCGGCGATTCGAAATTCACAATGACGGTGTACGACGTGTCGAATCGCAGCGACATAAGCATGTTGCAAAGCAGTTTATCCTTCATCAACGCGGACAACGGAACATCAACCGCAGATTCAAATGCTAGCACCTCAACACCAGAATCTTCACAAGAAACAACAGCCTCGACTGGACTCGCAACCGGTGCAAAAGCAGGCATTGGCGCAGGCCTCGGCGTCTTTGCACTGGTACTCCTCCTCGCGGGTTTCTTCCTCTACCGACGCAAGAAGCGACAGGCACCAAGCATTGTCCCCACAGATCCAGATGGATTCGTAAAGCCAGAGCTGGATGCAAAGTCGACTGGCATTTCTGAAGTTGATGGGACTGGGATATCTCCGCACCAAGCTCCGGATAATGCGATATATGAGGCTCCCGGGGTTTTGGTCCATGAGGCTCCCACTGGAAAGGAGCAGACGGTGGTGGAGAAGATGAAAGCAGCGCAGCAGATTAATGAGGAACCAGTTGAGATGCCGGCCGATTCACCAATGTCGTCGCCAAAGACTTCGCAGGACAGGCTGAATAGAACATAGTATTAATACAAATTCGGTAGAGTCGACCCAAAAGAACAGCTCCCACATGGTGAACCACCTGTTCAATCGTGGACTTTTGTTTCACGAAGAACCGCCCAGGTGTCTTTCATTCCAATATTCTCAGCGAAGCAGATATAATGAAGGTGAAGTATCTCGCCACCACGTGGCTGCAGTCTTGCCTTCGTGGTTAGTGTATCACCTAGTAAGCTGACCCCTGCTATAAGATCTCACCCTAAGACTCTTCGCGGGGAGACTAAGACCTCTCATCCCCGCGCCTCATTTCACACCGCGATAAACATAACGCGTCTAAGCCTCCTTACCACGCAGCGCGATGTCTTCAAAGCTCTGTTTGCCATGTCGAGATGCATTCCTCTCGGAACCAAAACCTCTGCATCGCGATTCCACCATCGCCTGCACTCCCTTCCACGAGGCGCCGTGGAAAGCCTTCCAGAATGATACGCACTCATCTCGAGACATAACCGAGTCCGTGAAGGATTGCGAATTTTGCTCCTTTGTCGTCGCGTTATCAGCGGCGGACAAAGCCCTTGGCAAATATGGGAACGGATCCTTCGTTGATTCGGCCAGCAAAACATCTTGGAGGACGCAGGGCGAGCCGATGCTAGCGCTATGGCAGTATAATGAGTATACGTATGAAGGCCATATTTCAGCGGATCTCGGTCTCAGCAGGAGTAATCTTCGCCATATGGATAGGCTTGATATACGACTCTTTGGAGCCGAAGGTGCGCTACTTGGCCATTATCAGTATCACTGACCTAATTGGCGATAGATCCTCGTGTGAATTGCCGGAGGCCAATCGAAAAGACGTCAACAAGTACATCAAGTGAGACTAGTTTCGAATGCTTGTCTAAATGGATCAAGACTTGTTCGGAGAATCACAAGTCATGCAACAAACTGCATGCCCGCACTGGTGAGAACAAAGACTGGCTTCCAGCTCGGCTGGTCAAGATCATTCCAAATACCGATGGCATGCCTGAGATCATCAAAGTTGTTGAAACGAGCGCAAACGATGAAATTCCTCTTAGCATAGAATATGCTACGTTGAGCTACTGTTGGGGAAGGGAACCATTCACGAAACTACTCAGATCTAACATCGAGAGCATGACCACTACCGGGATGCCGATAAAAGATCTACCAGCAACATTCCGTGATGCAATCACTGTCACAAATCGTCTCGGTATGGAGTACATCTGGATAGATGCTCTTTGCATTATTCAGCTTGATGCGGAGGACTGGGGCCTACACTCCGTTACAATGGCCAAAGTCTACTCATACTCAGCGATCACGCTCGCAGCAGCAGCATCATCAGACGCATACGGGGGTCTTTTTCGCGAACGCGATCCCGCAGGCATCAATGGTGTTAACTTGCACTTAAAATGGCCCGCACACGACCTAGAAGGAGAATTTCATCTGGTCCCAGTAGATCCCTGGGACAAAGCAGTCGGAAACTCGCCACTTCTGAGACGTGCATGGGTATTCCAAGAACGACTTCTGTCACGAGGGACCGTCTACTTTGCTCAGGACATGCTTTACTGGGAATGCGGTGAGCTATATGCCTCAGAGCTTTATCCTGAAGGAGGGCCTTGGGACCTGCAGTACCGATACAAGAGATTCGACATTTCTGAGAGGCTTCCCTCTGGCGTGCAGTCGGTAGAGGATTGCAGGTTCAAGCATATATACACGGAACTTCTCACGCGGGAATTAAATTCAGAGAAGACAGTCACGGATGAAGAAATGTTTCTGTATGTATGGGCTTCAGTGGTGGCTCAGTACAGCGTCGGCAAGTTGACGAAAGAGGCTGATAAGCTCATTGCAATTGATGGTGTAGCTGAGCAGTTGACAAGTATTGTACCGAGGGAGCAGTATATCAATGGACTCTGGAAACAAGACAGTCTTCCACTTTCTCTACTATGGAGCACCATAGAGGAAGAGCAGCCGCCAAGTACCCGCGTCGCGCCAAGTTGGTCATGGGCATCTGTCTACACGCCCGTTAACTTCGACTTCCTGTTCCGAGCACAGACCGACCCCAAGGTGGTCACGAAAGTTATCGATATCATCACCCCCGACGGTGAGCTAGAAAGCGTTGAGATGTCGCGCCCAACGACACTGGTTCTTCAAGGGCCTCTCACAGAAGTACGCTTTCGCTCTGCTTCACGCAATGGACTTGGGCCTTGACATTCAAACTGGTGGATGAGCCACAAGACTATGAGGGATCGCATAAAGTTCTTGAATCCAATTGACATAACACCTATGCTAGTATTCATTGGAAAAGGGTTGAAAGTAGATTATCCATGTGATATCTCGCTCGATAGGGAGGTGCCCAGGAATAGTCGAATATTCGCACTCAAGATTGCGGAGGCTGATATTAGACATCCATGGCAGCAGAGATTACCATCTGCGTGCGGCTTATTGTTGATCGCAGATCAAGAAAGAGGTACTTTTAGGAGAATCGGCATGTTTGAGATTGCTGTTGAGAAAATGAAGAGAGACTGGGCGGACCAGAAGACACCATTCACGTCGATATCTAAGTTGAGGGACGGAATCTGGAGTGATTCATGTATAGAGAGGAGGTTTTATTTGGAGAGGGATGACAAAGACAGCTATACTATCAAGATAATCTGATAATGGGATTACATGGCCAATTGCGTTTTCATTCAGCCAATGAGGGATTCTACCAAGCATTAAAGGCATGTCAATATAGGAATGCAACGCTGATGATCAAAACGACAAGATGATTCCGCGGGAATAAAGCATGTACGTACAGTTGTCGGGCAGTGTCGGGTAAATTTGTGGCTATGAACGTGAACTGAAGCCATTTGACTCTGGCGCTAGTGGTACGCAACCAACGCCATGGGAAACGACACAAAAGGCGTTCTCATACCGACTGGGGAAAGTAGATCATCTCCTCCGCCATTGCCTCCATCTCTCGAAGATTGGCTCGACAGCGGTGGGCAATATGGATCTCAGACTAGCTATTCGGACGTTGATACTGTCACTCAGGATACTTCTACGGTCTACGGGGTGAGTCCTGATAGTAGCGACATAACGTGGAAACAGCCCGACCTGTTATCCCAGATGTCGTTTCTCAGCCGGACCATGTAGACAGGATGAAGAAAAGGCTTAGTAAGTTGGTAGGAAACAAGCTTGATGTACACGTGGCGTAAGAAAAGAATGGGCCAGTCTAAAGAAAGAATATGAAGATGATTTTTAAGATGAGAAAGTTCCCGCGATTCTCCCCATAGTCGTAGGTGTAGGATACTGAGGAGACAAGGGGTAAGTTTGTTTTATTCTCTTCCAACGTTTCAGTTTTGTTACTCAATTGCCATTCCAATACTGAAGTGCTATTGTATCACCAATAAGACATCTCGACAGAATGCTTCATTGGCTAGACAGATTCGAAGAAAAGTGGCTGTGTGGTGTCCTCTCTCGATCTCATACACCAGGCGCTGCCCCAGACCGCCTTTCAACCCGTCCTACAGTAACCATTCCGTCTTGTGACAGGTTGTAAAACGTTGACTAGACACAATAGTCAATGCCAATATTGCCCTTGCAGCAGTCTTCAAAAGGCGCCGTATCTCCAGATATGGTACACTCAGACTAGGAGTTGATTTATGTCAGATCAAGCTGCTTGGCGTCGCGAGACAACTTACCCCGTCAAATGAGTTACTACCGCAGCAACTTTGAGTATAGCCATCGCGCTTTACAACATCGCCGCCGCTGTTGACAAAACAGCAATATCGCTTAAATGTCTGGGCGGAAATGCTATGAAGAGATTATCAGCAACAACGATATCTCCACGATGAGATAGATAGAACATAACATACCCCAAGGCTAAAACAAGAGTAGATATGAAGATTGACAACTGCATTTTGATGATGACCCTCTAGTGGTAGACTTGGTAGCGTTTTATATAATAACAAAAGTAAATAATAGATAAATCTGTTGTAGTTTACTAGAGTAGACTATATCTAGATATATATACTAAATAACACTCTCTTCTCGTAGCATTACTAGGATTTTAAACTCTAAGTAATAACTCCACTTACAGTGGGTTAATATCAGACTGATTTTATTAACCGAACTTATCAATGTCAGTCTTCATCCCATAAGAGCCGTCTTATCCGATATAAGGTATTCAACGAGAACTTGATGGTGCTCTTTACCTCTGGCCAACTTCTGATTACTACCGATACAGGGTATTAAACCTTTATAAGCCCTTCTAGTTAGAAGGTCAACCTATGGAGTGTCTGCGGAATCTGTAATTCTTTAATTAATTTGCTTCGACGCCGTAGAGTACGATTCCATCGCGGGTCGACTCCATGCACATGCGTGGAAGCCCGACTAAGCGCTAATTCTGTGGATTCAATATCTACCGAAAAGGAAGCTTCGACTGTAGCAGCAACGTGGGAACAATATGCATGTATACGGAGAATATAGTCCGTATCAAGATCCTCACTAAGCGGCCAACGGCAAGTTCGGCAACCCTCTCCCCACCGATAGACAACAGAAGTGTATTGGTGCTGATCCTTGCTGCAGATATGAACTTGCAAGCCTTATATCGTGTTATCATTCACACCTGTGATCGCAGCCCAAAGCTTAACTTTATAGGTAGCAGTCATCCCGAGTCTCGATTCTATATTGGACATTGTTGATAACTCATACCTGCATAGCGGCATCGGCTTCTGGCAAGGAAAACACAGTCCTGGGTTTGTCAGGACCGCGGCTCATGCTGTATTTCTGTCATCAGCGTGAAAGAACCACGGAATATGATCCAAGAAGTCGGTGTATCGGCTGGTTATCCCTGATATCTGACCGTAAGGTGGCCTCGCCTCGCCGCATGGAAGTCTGTACATAACGTCGCAGCAAAGGTTTATAAGATTCACGTGCTAAATAGAGTATAGTATTTTTGCTAACTGACTAGCTGAAAAGCCCAATTTTCTCAGTCATCGGCCAGGATATACCCATCTCCAAGAAAGGTTGGCAGGATGCAACACACGTGTGTTTAATATGAAAGCTACAGATACCTTGCGAACCGTGGAGCCTTGGCCGTTGACCTATCCAAGACCCAGAATAGACTGACGAGAGAAGGAGAAGCGCATTTTACACATCAGTCTACCACTCGATAGCGACTATTGAATCGCTTGGCCGTGGACCGGTCAAAGTGCTTTAGCCACTTGAGAGCATTCTCGGTATCGAGCCAGCCATTCTGTCTTGCCGTAATGGCATAATCACCCAGTAGATTGCTTTCTTAGTACCAGATGTTAAGGCGATACTGGCCGGCACTTGTGATAAACGGCGGCATCGCTTGACCTTCTGTATCAATCGTTTGGGTAACAGTAATCTTTTCCCGGTTTTGAGGCTGCACTGATTATGGTTATCTACGCCTCTGTGTACCTATAATAATCATTCCGCTTGCAATAGTGCCTATCATAAAGCCAGTCTCGTCGAAGTTGTAGATATCCTCTAACTGAATACTATTCTGTCTAAGCCTGAACCAGCTATAAATAATGGTTAGATCTTTGTTTTACCTCTTTGATAGTTGTATATCTCGAGATCCTTATACCGTTTGATAAAGTTAGAAGCCTAGCGCTTGTAGATAGATGGCGCATCGTGATCAGTAAGTAATCAACTGGCCATATCTTGAATACCATATAGTTGTGTGGGAAATTCTCGCGAATGTAGGTCTTGATTCAACTGGAATTCTCCTTTGAGTTGTGTCGAACCTCCCGCCAGGTCACTGCAGGGGGTGGTGACAGCCAATTATAATGCGCCAGTGAAAAGAACTTGTCGACCCCTGGTATTTGAGCCTACCAGTAATTCTTTAGTTACAAACGCTACAGCCCACTGCTCACGTTCCCAATCTCTCAAAAGGTTCCACCCATGTCCCTAGGTACTATACATAAGATGCAGGGCCTACAGAGTAATATGGCTAGGGGTTCCGGGTGAGTTTGTTGCTATTGACATGAACTCTAGCGCTAGTGGTACGCAATCAACGCCATGGGCAACGACATAGCAGGGAGCCAGGGACCTTGGCATATTGGGCACGGCAGACGTTTACGGAGGCGGTCAGTGATTTAGCTTTGTTAAGAAGGATTTACAGTTTAGTAGGAAATTACTGTACGCAACACGAAAATTGAGCCTCGTTGCACAAACAAGAACGTGACACGGTCTGAAATGATTGGCATTGCTAATGCCGTACAACAAGACTACAATCTCAACGGATCATCGAATTTATCCAATACCCGAAATGTCTCACATTCACCGCCAATTCTAAACACTTAAGCTTGTGTTACCCAGTAATTCAGAGCAAACATCTAGCGCAAACCAGCCACCAACACCCAATGTCTCAATCTGCCTTATCTTGGCACCATACAAATTAAGCTCACAGCGCGCCCGCGCACACGCGTCCGCTTGCATAACTCAAACAAACATAACTTTAAGCCACGAATACTCACTCTAACCATGGCCGGGTGGCAGATCCACCCGCTGATCAATGACGATGTCCCAGCCACTAAAACTGCCGTGATTATCGTCTCATCCCTTTGTACTACACACTCCTTCTTCTCCTCTTTCACCATTTTCATGATACATCTCACTTAACTTGACTGTCTGTATACGATATACATACGCACCATGGCAAGAATTGCAGAGGGCTTGCCAATGGCTGGCTCGACGACTACTATTACAACGCAGAGAAAGAAGAAGCCCATTGAAGCCAAGGCGCTGACGACAGAGGTTCAGATGTTGGCCAGTGCTGATGTTTGGGGTCGTGCAGCATTTGGGAGGTCGTGGCTGCGATCTCTCGTAGGCGCATCGCCTCTGTTTCTCGCGCCAATGGCTTCGATATCAATCTTCATCACACTGGCCGAATACGAAGGATCGCTCTCCCTCTTCGCAGACGCCGTAAAAGAACACGGCTTCTGGACCATTTGCGCCCAGTACGGTCCTCACCTTACCACCAAGGGCATCGCTGCAGTCATCTGCTGGGTTGGAATCCAAGCCGTTCTGTACTGTCTCCTCCCTGGCGAGCAACACCAAGGCCAATTGACACCAGCTGGCTATCTCCTCAGCTACAAAATCAACGGCCTCTCAGCGTGGATCGTCACGCATCTCCTTTACGCACTTCTCAGCTGGTTGGGTATTCTGGACCCTGGCTTCATTCCCCGCAACTGGAGTAGCTTGATTGGAGCTATGAACTTGGCTGGGTTCGTTATTTCGGCACTTGCGCTCGTCAAAGCGTACGTAATGCCGACGCACCCAGAAGATAGGAAGTTCAGCGGTGAGACCACTACGTTCTTTTTGAGTTTTTGGTGTAATTAAACGCTAATTTTGATATCGACAGGGTCGTTCCTATACGACTTCTTCATGGGCATTGAGCTGAACCCGAGGTTGGGGGAGAATTTTGACCTTAAGCTTTTCAGTAATGGCAGGGCAGGGATGATGGTGTGGACCCTGATGTAAGTTTGGTTAATTTGATACGAGAACGGAAACTTACATGATGCAGCGACTTTTCGAACATGGCGTATCAGTACCAGAATCAGGGATTTGTTGAACCGTCGCTTATCCTTGTAACGGCACTACAGACCATCTACGTGGTGGACTTTTTCGTTAATGAGTCCTGGTATCTGCGCACAATCGACGTCAAATTCGACCATTACGGCTTCTATCTCAGCTGGGGATGTTTCTGCTTCTTACCAACAACATACACCATCCAAGGCCAGTATCTGGGCCGTTACCCATCATCAGCTTCAACACATTACCTAGCATTCTTCTTCGCCCTTGGAGTAGCAGGCTACATCCTCTTCCGCTCCGTCAACCACCAAAAAGAAATCGTGCGACGAACCGGCGGAAAATGCACCATCTGGGGTAAACCAGCAGAATGCATCGTCGCATCCTTCAGGACCTCCGATGGCCGGCAGCACAGGAGTCTTCTCTTGTGTAGCGGTTGGTGGGGTTGGTCTCGGCACGCGAATTACCTGGGCGATCTGATTCTTAGCTTTAGCTCTTGTGCGCTGGTGGGTAGTACGAGGGCTGTGGTGTGGACATACGCGGTATGGATGGCGGTGTTGCTTGTGCATCGGTGTATACGTGATGAGAAGAGCTGCTCGGTTAAGTATGGCGCTGCGTGGACTGAGTATTGTAGGCGTGTGCCTTGGCGATTTATTCCTGGCATTTGGTAAGATTTTGGGTTCTCAGGCATTAATGAAGGGAGATTTGTGCTACGTGTTGTGTAAGGTTGCGAAACAGCGTGGATAGATGGTGTTACTCGTGCTCGGGTGAAAGCTCAGCTCAGGTCTAGACTCGATAGATTTAGAATGTTGTGCAGGTTATGCATATTGTACTTGTGAATGAGAAGCTTTTATCTTTCTGTGTAACGAATGTGTTACCAACTTCCTTGTAGCCTGCATCACTCACATAGATTGGCTGGGTTAGGTCGTGTGTAGGCATCATCACGGCCTTTCCCTTCCCGTCTACTGTCTCAGTTTAATCATTATAATGTTGGCCAAGTTATACCATCCTTTCCCTTACTCGAATATTGCCATGTATGGGGTCTACCAAGTTAGCCTTCGCAAGTGCTCAAATAGGGAGTTAGGCAGTACCTGGAGGACACATCTTAGTCGCATCTGTCCGACGCCCAAGTCTTTTACAAGTCGTGCAAGTCGTTTAAAACATGGAGCGCCATAACCAAATTGTCCAAGACATTGCCGATAAAATACGCGACTTCTACAAGCTCGGCCAGCCATATCGCGTCTCCCATGGCTCTTCAAGCAGTACTCGTTCTCGCCATGAGTCTGACACGAATGTTGTCGACATCAGCATGCTATCCCAAGTCATTACAGTAGACTCAGCGCAAAGAACTTGTCTCGCGAGCCTAATGTACCGATGGACCGACTCATCGACGCCACGATGCCATACGGCCTGATACCCCCAGTAGTGATGGAATTCCCAGTGATCACAGCGGGAGGGGGCTTTGCAGGGACATCTGGGGAAAGCAGCTCATTCCGACATGGTTTCTTCAACGAAACGATCGACTTCGTAGAGATGATACTTGGAAACGGAGATAAAATCCGGGCATCGCGCCAAGAACACGAAGATCTGTTTTATGGCGCTGCGGGCGCTGCTGGGACTCTGGGCTTGACGACACTGATGCAGGTCCGACTGGTCGAAGCGAAACAATTTGTCAAGACAACGTATCACAGAGTTGACAGTGTGACTTCCGCTATCTCAACAACGAAACAGTGTTGCGGAAAAGTGGATGTTGACTATGTCGATGGCATCCTCTATTTGAAGGAGCATGGCGTTGTCATCACGGGCGAGTTGACCAACACAAAGCCAGGCGACTCTCCAGTACGGACTTTCAGTAACGCAGGAGACAATTGGTTCTATCTACACGTGAAAAAACAGACTGAGTCTCTCCCTCCCTCGGCGACAGTCACAGAATACATACCACTTGGTGAATACCTCTTCCGGTACGACAGAGCTGCTTTTTGGGTCGGTCGTCAAGGATATACATATTTCAAGATCGTCCCATTCAACAGGTTCTTCCGCTGGCTTCTCGATGACTACTCCCATACCCGGACACTGTATCATGCACTCCACGCAAGTCGGATCTCGGACCAATTCGTCGTTCAGGGTCTAGCATTGCCGTATGACACAGCTGAAGCGTTTATTGACTGGGTGGACGTAGAGCTGGGAATATGGCCACTTTGGCTTTGTCCTCTGAAAGGCTGCCGAACACCCACTTTCCATCCCGTTACGAACAGCTCTTCAGATACCAGCGCAGGGAATGACATTTCGCAACCAATGCTCAACATTGGAGTTTGGGGTTGGGGGCCCTCAGATCGAGAAGAGTTCAAGGCCAAGAATCAGGATCTGGAGAAGAAGCTGATGGAACTTGGGGGACGGAAATGGCTATACGCACATACTTACTACACAGAAGAGCAATTCTGGGACTTGTACGATCGGTCTTGGTATGAGAGACTCAGAGAACGCTATTTCGCCACAACTTTGCCGACCGTCTACGACAAGGTGAAAAAGAGTGGCCCTGACGTGGATGGGAGGCATGAGAAGGGTTGGGGACACGGGTCTTTGTTGAATAAGTGGCCCGTCGGTGGGATCTATGGCATGATACTGGCTTTTTACTCCGGTGATATCAATCTCCATCGTCGAGCGAAATGGAGGCATGTGAACCAGCAATACAAGGAAGACTGAGTTTACCTAAGCCTGGTTCGTCCATGTCATTCACGGGGCATTTGCAGCTTGGCAGGGATGTCGGTGCTGCACAAAGTTCTGATATAGCTTCTTTGCCTCAGAGCCAACAATACCGACTCTCAACTCCAATTAGTATTCACGTCATTTTAAACAAATAACCCCAGATCTTGTATAGTACCCATAGTTATGTTATTTACAACTGCTTTCTGATTAATTGGGCTGCCGAGATGCTTCCCGACTCCAATGCTGACACGCAGATCAATATCTTGGCAGACGGCGACGTGCATGAAGATGACGTTTCCGTAAACAAGCCACTCCAGGCAGCAAGACCAAGTCTCCATCTCCATCTCTTCTCTAATCATCCCCATCGTCAGGAACTAGTCCTAAACCAGACCCGCCGTTTCGTCAAAATGGTACAGAGAAGTTTCCAATACCTCCCAATGCTCAACTTCACCGACAGCCCATTCAAACAATTCACCATTCCCCAGGACTGGCGAGCATGGGAGGTCGCATGGCTTTATCGCCTGCCTGCCATCATCACCCATGATACGGTTCCTGCTAGGCTGATCGAGAACGGATGTATCATTGACAATGTTACCAATTGTCATAAAGCATGCGGAAGCGAACAACATATGTTTTCCAATCCCGAAACCCTATGGAACTGTCTGACCTTGGCGACTGTTGCTATGATGTCTACTAATCGTGGACCGGATTCCATTAGTAACGAGACATTAGAAGAAGTGGACAGAACGTTCAACACCGGTCCACTGAATGAGTTCTGGAGGCTCGGGGCATTACTGAGCTATGTCAAATGTGCGCTACAGTCCTGTTCTGACTCCAAGTTTGGCGGTTGTCCTCCGGAACTGTGGAAGTTTCAATGTCAAATGATCACATCTAAGAACATCAAGGATTTGGGCCGCATCATGAGTACTGAGTACTGCGACAAAGCTGATCCCGGGATTGACTACGATATTGCAGGGCCTGGTGTAAGTCCATGTGACCCAAAATAAATGCCTCTGCTAACCGAAAACAGATAATCGTGGCATATCTCATTCAGTTCACGATAGTCCTATTCTTTGTATTATGCTACAAGATCACCAAGACTTGGATACGAAACTTCACCCTCATTTCGCTTCTTCCACTCCAAGGGCCTGCTAGGGTAGTCGAGACGGCCTTGCACTGGCAAAAAGTGGTCACGAAGAGTAGTTTCGGTTTAGCAGTTGCATCAACCCTGATCGATCTCCAAGAAGCTCAAGCTGTGTTTCTCGGCACTATCTCGATAGCCACTATCATCACTTTCTCAAGTTCTAGCGGAACAGGACTCGGCAACATCAGTTCACTCCTCTCCTGGCTGACAAACAACCTCACCGTGAGGGGCATGGTATCAGCGGGAATGTATCCCCTGCTGTTTGTCCAGCTCATCCTTCAAAAGACTCACAACCGCTGGTGGTATACGCTTGCACTTGTGTTCGTCAACTGGGTTCTTGTTGTGCTCATTGCTCGTCCCCAGACTGTTGATGAGCCTTCGTTATTGAGACACTTTAATGAGACGTCGCCTCTAGAACGTTGCGGGAATCATACTGGGCCTAGGACGTTTTGTCAGACGTTCAACAAGGCTGCGGAGAGAGGTTCTAGTTCCACTACTGGTGAAGAGTTTGGTCATCTGGATCGAGATGCGGAGAGCTTCTTCAAGTTTCACTCTAGAATACAGGCGCCAATGCATGTGATCATGGCATTCCTGATTTTAGATTGGATACTTGCAATGATGGGGATGTACTTCTTTGAGCGGGGCGACTGGTTGTCTCACAAAGCCCATGCTTTGATGGATAGCTTACCTTCGCGCCTGAAGTCATTTTATACCCAAAAGCACTTCTTACTCTTCACAGAAGCTATGTGGATCTCGATGGAGGTCCTAACTATCGTCATGGGTGCAATCGGCGTACATGAGTTTGCGGCATTTATGCATCTCCTCAGCGGCGGAGAATCTGGCAGCGAGAGCAAGATCGCCCTATCGAAATGGGGCTTCGGACAGCTGGTAGCAGTATGTGTTTGGGTTCCTGTTATCCTCAAATTTGCTTGTCTCTTAGTTGGTAAGTCAATATTCCTCTCTCAGCCCATGAAGTTTGCGCTGGTGGCTGACAAATTCAAGACGGGGCTCTGCCTGGTTGGAGAAAGCGGTTGGGCCAGTTCGTCGAGATCGCGCAGCGCAAAGAAACTGAAAATGATGAGAATGATGTTGTTATGGAAACTTTGCTTCCGTCTAGACCTGCCAAGAGGGGTCAGACGGACGAAGTACAGGGTCGTACTTTGACGGCGAGACGGTCTTGGGGCAGAACATATGATTAGTCTGAGATTCTGTAGCGTATGCGCGAGGCAAGAGATTCTATGCATACAGAAGTCCAACATCGCCATGGTCATCTGCTCAAAAATGGTGGCATGCGCGCGATATAGGCATGTCTAATCCTGTGCTTGGTGGGGTTGAGGGGGTTGTCGAGGAGTTGCTGAACTTACCTGGCCAATCAGCTAGCCCGTAGAGCTGTCTAGACCTTGAATCCGAGCTGAAAGATGTCGCGAGACGCTATCGGTTTTTAGCGTGTAGAAACAATGCCCCTCAATCTTCCCTCATTCATTCTGCAGCATCTGCCCCATTCAATCACGTTCTATACCACTATGGCTTCATCTAATCCCGAAAGAACCTACGCTCGATGGCCTCTCCGAGATGTGCCTAGTACACCCGCAACAGACGTCCTCCCCATCGGACCTGAAGCAGACGGAATTCAGACGGTGTTTGACGATGATTCCCGAAGACTGGTTGACCCGGCCGACATCCAGCCTGGAGGGAAATTTTATTGTAGGCTCCAGAGGCATTTTAATGTCGAGAACCCAGGATCAGTCTAAGTCTGACTCTGTATTCAGCTATCGTCAAGCTCCAGATTCGCTTTGAAGGCCAAGATGCCAGTGACACGCGTCATGCTCAAGCTACAGGATGGCTAATCATGCCCCATGTCATCATCACCGCCGCCCACTGCGTTTATGACCACACCCACGACTTTGGCAAAGCTGTTCAAGTCCGCGCTTTCGTGGGATATAATGGCAAGAACTCCCTTGACAAGCCTGGTGCTCAATTTCGTAGAGGTCTCAAGGTCGTCGTTCCGAAAGACTGGATCATTAGTGACACCAACCGCGCAAGCGATGTGGCGTTCATAAAAGTGGAAGAATTTAGTAACGTTGTGCGTATCGCCCAACAGCCCACTATGGGCGTTGTGAACAAGATGCTTTTGAGTGTGGCTGGGTACCCATGTGACAAGTCCCTGGGTGATGAACGGGGAGCCCAAATGTATGAGATGACCAAAAGAATAGATTGCGATCTTTCGAAAACAGCTTTTAATTTGCTCGAACATACGATATCTTGTGCAAGTGGTAAGTGGTGGCTTTTGATCTGAAATACTCACAATACTGACCATATATATCAGGCCAATCCGGATCCCCGATCCTCATCAGCGGCGAAAGCAAGTCTATCGGCGTCGCTTCGTATGGCACCGGAAATAGAAATACCGCGACCGTGTTTCGAGGTGGATTTGGAACTTATCTCAGCGCCATGTCTGGTGTCATGTATGCCCTGGACCGTGGCCCTCCTGGGGGTGAAGACGTCAGATATATCACGACCGATGGCCGTCCGGAGGGCAGTACGAGGGAAGAGCCCCTCAGTGACGGTATAGCCTTTTGGAAAATCTTCAATAAGGTCATCACCGTCGGCCAAACAATAGACGATTCAGTATTACGAACTGGGTTCCCTTTCTTGGGCCAGGTGGGCAGTCCTATCGCTGCCATTGCCGGTACCGCGCTCGGCGTCATGAGCAAGCTGGGTTCAGACGCTTCGATCGATATTGATTCCGTCCATGTCAATTACAGGCACTATGCTGCCCGAGCTGTTGTTGCAGAGGCTGCTATGCAGACTGTCATAAAGATGGATCCTCACAAGGCGAACGATTTAAAGATACTCGACAAGATTGAGGACCAGTTCCCGGAGGCGAAGAATATCGTTCCCCGGGTTGCAAAGCTCATCACCCCTGGAATAGTTGAGTCAGCACTTCGCATCTCAGTCGATACACAGGCTGCGGGCGAGGACATTTCCAGACTCTACCCACTGCTCCCTCCTAAGAATGGGTCTCTGAGCGATGATGCCAAACTATTTATCGATGCCTTTACCAAGTACATAAATCAGGGCAATGCCGATGAGATGTCCGAGTTTCTTGAAAGCATTGTGAAAACCGGTTTATATACTGGCTGTCCTAACATGAACGGCATCACTCGAGCCATCGGCGAGTCTGAATTCAGCGTGACCGACATGTCGCATCATGTCGAGATTCTGTGTCACAGAGCGCTGGTTGGTGATACTTGTCTACAGGCCCTGATAGCAATACCTCTCGATCGGTGGATGCAGAAGGGTCTGTTTGAGCATTTTATCGCTACGGTTGGAAGGATTGGAAGAACGGTCATCGAAGTCGCCCCTATTGTCACTCAAAACATCTTGAGCGATCTCAAGCGGGATGAATAAGCATATACTAGCAGCACTGCTGAGATAGGGTGTTGACAAAATACTGTTATACGCATGTTCAGCTTGTAGCCAAGTTCTCTCTGCTGACTTAACCTCTCAGCTACAAGTCTCAACTGCAAATCACACATGTAGCTTATAATTACACTCTATATCGCAAATGATATTGTAGCTCACAGTACTCGGCGCATTCTTGGAATATATGTGAGAATCTTAACGACGCTTTGCATCTAGATTACCGCAAGCTGGTTTCCAATACTTGTCTATCCTTTAGCTGTTTACCGGGGCTCAGCCTTAGACTTTGAGGCCTTCCAATGTCTCACTGTAGTGCGGGGCTCGAGATACGATTGGTCTGTTTGCAGATATCGACCTTTACTGCAGGGGATGATCGGCTGCGTTGCTATTTCTTTCCACACTAGGACTAGAGGTCTTTGTTGAGTATAGGGACTGAGATTAGTACCTAGATACTTCTCAGCCGTCAAACGGTGGCTTTTCAAATCCGCAGCTTTGAACTAGCAGCAGGAACAGAGGTCTCACCAGGGTTAGTGTCTAGATTTGTTAGTCATCAGCGTCATTTTCATTTGAGACTTATGGCTGGCAGCTTAAGTCACCAGAGAGAACTTACTTTCAACAGGGAGCGTAGCACAAAAGGAATCACAAACACAATAATATATAAATATATAATACTAACTGTCGACAATATCTCATCTGTGACCATACAATCCAGATGCTCTCCCGGATCAAATGCATAGCCGCGACAGAAGAATGGAACGTCACGCCCTCCCTTTCTCTGATAGACTATCAATCCATTTCCCTCTCTCCCCTAACACCATGTCTTCGAATAAAAGCGGCCACATCAGCCCATCGAGAATCAGTCGGCAGGTGTCTCACTCTTTCTGGTCCGAACCCATGAACAAGCGGTGGATACGGTAGGGCTGAATGTCTTTGGGGTCGGGAATGGGAGGCCAGGGCTGGATCTTTATCTCGAACGGGGTGATGGTGATGACACTGACTCGCTGCGGGTCGTGTGCAAGATCTGGAACCTTTTCCCACTTAATGGTCCACTTGATAGAACCTTTTTCATAACTAGCAGCGACCAGCTTGATGAAATCAGGGTTAAAATCAATGTTTACCGAAGAATCAGGCTGCTTAGGGACTTCAGCTGTGATGTCAAGGCGACCCTCGTCCGAGAGATAAATATCTTTAACAGGGCGGATAGTAGTAGTGTAGGACGGTTTCTTATCTATATTGCCAGCCAGGGTGAGGTCGTCTACGGCAGCCAGAAGAGGCACAGTAATATCCGTAGGCTTGGTCCAGTCAAGATAATCAATCTTGACCTCAGAAATGCCAAAGGCGGTCTTGATGAAGACCGACTCGTTGTTGAAGTCGTCGATGGGTAGATGGATTGGAAGTTCGAAATCGAATTCTACCTCCTTCTCGTGGGGGAGCTTGGAAAGGCCACCACTGTAAGCCATGACGGCAAACTTGAGTGCGCCAATCCAGAGCTCTTGTTCAAAGAAGGGCTTGAGGAAGAATCCGGGGATCTTGCCTTTGGCATGTAGAAGGAGCTTGCCATTGAGTCCCTGGTACTTGGCAGTGAGTTCACTGAACTTGATGGGGACAAGAGAGGCCATTTTGAGAAATATTGGGTTTTCTGAGCTGAGGAAAATGAAGTGTTTGATGGTTGATGGTTGATTCCGTTGGTGAGTATCTCTGCAGGTATTTATAATCGGTTTGAGGGCACGAGACGGCGGACATGTTTTCGGTGGCTGATATTCTTCAGCTGAAAGCTATCTCTAAAGGGTCATTTCATTCACCGTAAGCACAATAATATGATGCCATATCCAATATTGTTTGAGAAGGTTTGGATATCACATCCGCATATGGCCTCTTCCCCGGCCTTCATTCTCGAACTCAAGAGGCTCAAGTACGATAGACCTATGAGCAGTCTTTCATTCGTCCTTGGCCTACGTTTGGAGCCGCGCACGCTTACCAGAAAGGAACATGGTTCTCCGTATTAGGGTCACCCAACTAGCCACGGGCCGCGGAGGGGCCTGTAACCGACCGTCAAATGTCTCAGTGCCGTACCCAAAAGCGGAAACGATCACCTCGTTCTCGTATCAAATCACAGCGTTTGGACAATATCACATATCAGCACGGAATAGTCTATGTGATAATGCAGCCCCGTGCACTAGAACGGTCCATGCCGTCCTCAGCTCCGCCCGTTGCAGACGTGGCGCATGCTTGAACTACCTCATCAGGTTAGTCGATGCAACGCCTACAAAATCCATGACATTCATGGTTCGTTAGTATACAGAAATTGGATCATATTATTACCTGAGAGAGACGCTATTATTGTGAATATTGAGAGCATTGGAATTTGGCTGAGCTGAACGCTTTCCTATTAGGGTGACAAATGTTGATCACGGACGTAGATGTCTCACCCCCCTATGGAGCCTTCCATCACATCAGCGCTACGGTTCGTGAGTGGTTATATTCTTTCTCGGTACTTTTCTAGCCTTCGTCTTCCATCCTCTTCTCTCCTCGTCCGAAGTGAGGGCTTTTATTGCAATTGTGAGTTCCGGTTTGCTGCACAGTGTAGCTATTGCTAGCTGGGACTCCAAACGGTGAGGAAGCTCGTCGATAACAACAGAAGTGTCGAAAGATTATGGAGAGAACCATTATGTCCTGTATTTCTGTGATAGAGGCGGTGACCCAACTTACCTCTATCTAATGGTTGTGAAAAGACTCTACCTTTAGCAGTATCCCGTCATTCTTTGCCAGGGTTGAGTAGACAAATACATTGCCCAAGTAAGTTTATATAAATTATGTCCGAAATTGTTAATTTAGAACTTAAATTGCTACTGCTTTATAGGGGCCAAAAGCCAAGATCGAGGGTAGCCATGACGGGAGATAAAGCTCTTTGCAGCTGGCTTTCTAAATGATGGCTGAGACTGCGGAAAGCGTACTGTACTATTAGATGGCTAAATCGTATCTCACTGCGAATTCTCTCCCATATAGTACGTTCTGATGAACGATAGGAACATCATTCTTGTTAAGACCTAGATTTCTTTGCCGCACCCGCGCTGTTAAGGCGGGCAACCTAGCTTATGCATTACGGAAACTTCTACGCAGGGCTCTAAAAATGCGACTCAGGCTAGTCAATCAAAATTGATAATTAATAATAAATATTTTATCTTTTACTTGTCTTATAAAGAGTATTCTTACTAATTTGATATTTCTGTAATTTCACTTACAACACAGCCTGGAGTAATTCATCGCTAAATCCGAAAACCTCAACGCTAAGAAGTGGCTTGAGGCGGAGTAATTACAATTAGGCATAATCTCACTGGTGCACTGCAATATCGACCTATAGATTTGCTAGAAATATGTATTTGTAAGATTCAAAACTGCCCTATAGTGGCACAACCACGTAGTGAGATCTTATTGGTAGCCTCGTTCTGTACTTGGTACTTGTAACTGGCATCAAAATTCTTCCGTGATGATTTTCTTTTCTCCTCTTATCCTTCCACCCTCCAGTAACCATGGCAGAGCTAGCACTGGCTATCATTCCCCTGGGGATAACAGTGACCTCTGGTCTCGTTAAGTATCTCAAAGCCTTCAGCGATCACGATGAAGATCGTGCTCGACTTGCGCGTCAGGCTGAACGCTTTGAAAGCACGTTTCAATCACTTGAAAATGTCTTAAAGCGTTCTCAGCTTACCCCGGAACTTTCTGTCTCGGCATCAGAGGCTTCTGCGTGTCTTAGAGAATGTCAAACAGCTCTGAAAGAACTCGAAACACTTCAACAGAAGATCTTTTCATCCACTACCAGTGCTACATTGACGACTGCTCACGCGCGCACGAAAGATAAGATCAAGGATGGGTGTAAGAAGCTGATATATCCATTACGAAGGCCCGACATCGAGGCTCTACAAGAAGCCTTGGATAAGCTTTCAACACCTCTCACTCTAGCTCTAGGATTGCTTCACCTGTAGGGCGTCTTGTCTGTCTCTATCAATTGCCTCTGCTGACCAACTCCAGAGACGAAGAGTCTTTGACAAGAAAGATTTTGAATGAGCAAACTGTCGAGATTCAGAGGAACACAGTCATCAACTCCAATACATCGACCGTCATCGAAGAACTGCGCCAACCTATCTCGCAAATCGGGTCAAGCCTCCCCGTTCTCCAAAATTCCGTCGATGCTATTGTTCCCCATTTCAACCAGAGGTTCGACCAGATCTCTTACCTGATGTCTTACCAACAAGCTCAAATCAAATCCCTTCTCGATGTGGCTGGACCTGCAAGATATCAGGATCACCTCGAAACAAACCAGCAGCCCTCATTCTATCACTCTGGACAACAGGGTAACTATCTTACGCCCCGCGTGATTAAACAGGATTTACGTGCGCTTTCAAAAGGAGCTGATTCTGTGCCAATGTGTTCTTGTCAGCGACGACGCGTACGTCAAAGCAAATGGTTTGCTCTGGGACCTTTGCATTTTGCCGAAGAGATGTTATTCAATATTCGTCACGAGAAAGACTGTGACTTTTTTATACTGCCATCAGACTACGAAAAGACTCGAGCCATTCGTTTCACTGGTTTAGCTTCCTTGCTAAAAAAAGGGATTGAAATATCATTCTCTACTGGCGTTAGCGCCGGGAGGTCCAGTATCAGCCGCTCCTTTACTTACTTTCCACTGGTTGATGCGAGCGTCGCGCCAGCATTTTTAGTCCTGTCTCTTCTCAACGGTGCCCGCAAGCTCCGAAGAATTGACGAAACAAGATCCAGAGCACTTCTGAGCACGGTGCAGCAAAAGCTCCAAGAGTTGTTTTGCTCAGGGAGAGCAAGTCCTAATGACGTAACTCGAGTTAATGCGACCCTACTTCATGAACTCATTTTCTCAGTAAGATCGAATGAGGCCGAGGCATAACAAACTATTTAGCTAACCTCTTTAGGTGTTTTGCATGTCAAGGTCTTTGGAAGAGGCAAGTTCTCCTTTAGTTCGCTTGACATGTGAAGGCCTGGTCAAATTTCTTATTGCCACTGGTACCTCTGTTACAGTCCGTGACATTTGCGGAGAGTACGTAGACCAGAAATAAATTGATGGTTTGAAGTTGACATCTCTTTAGTTTAGCACTTCACAGAGCAATCACTGGGACCTTCGCCCCGCCCTCGATCTACAACCAGCTTAACACTGGCAACGATGTAGAAGATTGCTGCTCTAACAAAAATGGATATTCGTCTCACAAGCGTGAACTCCTCGATTACTGCGAACAGAACCAGATTGTAGCAAGGAGTAAGTTTCACTTTCTTATTCAGCCATAGGATCTCGAAAAGCTTACGCTACGAATCAGTGCACTTTGGTCCTTTAAGCTTAGCGGTCATTCAAAATCATTTATCGGAAGTAGAGCGACTTCTCTCCCTATATCCACATATGCTCAAGGAGAAAAGCCACTACGGGGACACACCGTTACATGTCGCCATCTACAGGCCGGATGTCTTGAACGCACTGGCTAAGAAGGCAACTCCCGACCTTTGGATTCCGTACAGTAATGGTGGCACAACTGTTCTAAACCTTGCAATCCAACTCACTCATGAGATTTGTAGCTCGGAAGAGGGTTTTGATGAATCATGCTGCCCTTGTACATTACCTCTTCGGATCATTCTAGCCGCTGGATGCCCCATTATACCTTACCGTGATTTCGGTCGATACCGTAGCCTCATTCCAACAGAGGGCTTTTTCGAGGCTTCTCTCCACTGCAAAACACTTCTGACAAAGGAGCTGCGAAGTCGCCGCCTGCAGCTGCTAATCTTGGCCCGAAACGAGCTTTCAATCACAGAGATCAGCAACTTTACACCCTTGGAGAGAGTACCTGATACTGACGCTATCGAGATCGACAGGTTGCTTCGCAAAAAAGGAATACTTAGCTTGGGACCCCTGTCGACTTTCGTGGATGAAGACCTGCATCAACTGCTTGGGCAAAGTGTTGGCTACTATTACAGTCCAATATTCTTCTATTTGGGAAGCCCAGAAGATGCAAATCTCTTCGTTGACTCTGGCTTCGAGGTGGCTTGCACTGACCAAGATGATGACTCATTGTTGGAGAGAGCGCTTGTATATCAAGAGTACGAAGTCAACCGTTTTATTTCACTCGACTACGCAATATGGCTGTTTGAACATCGAGCCCCCTTATGGAAATGGAGCTATAGATTCACTAGCCCGATGCCATCTCATTTTGTTCTTGCCGATATTCTTGGTATCCATGAATACAAATGTCTTAGCCAAGAAAACGCAAGTGGAAAGGCAGAGCATTGTCTGTCCAAGTCGGTCTTGATGGACAAATGCTCTTGTTTATGTTCACCTGATGGTTGTACCCCTTTCACCTCGAGAATGAAATGGCTAGCACAACCCTATAAGCAGGCTGAAGACCTCGCATTCCAAGATTATGCTACGCGTTTCGGCTCTCATGTGGCTATATATGGCAGAAGTTTGAGCCTGGGTCATCACGCCATCATGGTGCGACAAGCAACATTTTCTGCGCTGAAGCTAAGACACACGTGTTTGGATAGGCCTGGATATAGTCGTTTTCCGGATGCACCGAGTTGGAAGTACTGGATGGACCCAGTGACAGAATTGGAACCAGATGAGAAGGAGTTCGAGATTCTCAATGCCGATGTGGAGGCAATGAATCAGTTAGATGAGGTAGTCGCCATGTTTCAGGACTTCGTGCTGACCGGGCGCCAAGCGACTATGTCGAGCGAAAGTGACACTGTCGATCTCGATTATTCAGTATTCGATGAGCAGAGTGCCCATAGCATAGGCGGTCTTTACTACCAGCGGATTTTGGAATTCTGGGAGCATATATGGGTAGATAGGATGGGGGTTGCTCTGGACGCTGTTGCCAAAGGATGGGAGAATAAGCTTCATGGACAGGATGATCTTGTACAAATCTCAACTTGTGAGGAGGTAGTACAAGAAACAACAGACAGCCTTTGGGGGTGTGATGATGATGAGAGGTTCAACAGAATTATAAAACAGATCCAGGATATCTAGCGATTTTAGTAAGAATGATGTTACTTACTTGGAGGGATTATCCTCCTTATATTCTGAGACATTTCTCTATTAATAGTGGATCTTGAAAGACGGCTCAATTTGATTCAACTTGACCCTTATTAATAGGAGATACAAATCAGCCACCACTTGTAGTGTTCTTCTATTAACATTCCTAGGCTATTTAGTCCAGTCTCAAATCTGGAAACAGGATCAAGACTGTTGGAAGTGATGGGGCTGTATTCTGGTTCTGGCAGCCCAAATCCCAGTTAATGGAGGTCTTCAGGTTTCAAACCTTGCTTGACTAGGAGTTGGTTCCGCACCATTAGGCGGTGACGTTCCGCGCAGCCGGCTTTGCCGATCCCAATCACCTAACAGGCTGACACTATCAGATTACCAGGTTTTCATACACAGTACTTTAATAACCTGCCTAACCCCGGCAGAACGCTCGCTCTATGAAAATTCGAACCTCTCCGCAAATATCTTCTCAACACAGCACACCGGCAACTGCCACAATGTCACCCGAGAACGCCGACTCTGGCCAGACTTGATTCCGTCGACTGGTCTCAACTCAGCCACGCGTACGGTCCAGCTGATGACGTACCAAGTCTCCTAAAGGATCTCCAATCAACGGATCCCGAAGTCCACAAGACAGCATTTAATAAATGTTGGTCCAACATTTATCACCAAGGCTCACGCTACAGTGCTTCAGTTGAGGCAGTTCCATTCATGTATGCTTTAATTGATACCCGAGGAACCAAGGATCGCGAAAGCCTGTTGTACTTGATTACAAGTCTTGCAATCGGTCATCCAGACTGGGCGGTACCTAAGGGATCATATCAAAAACTGGAGAAAGAGTATCGCGGAAATAGAGAAGCCTGAATACCGCGATCGCGCAACGCAAGGGCTCAGAGCCTACGAGGCCGTCGAACGGGGACTGTCTTCGATTATACGCTGCTTGGACGAGGATTCAGCAAGCATGCGAGCCAATGCAGCTCATGCTTTGGCATTCTTCCCACGTCAATCGACCACATCTAAAGCAGCTCTCTTTAACCGGCTGAGTGAAGAGACGAACAATAATGTTAGCGCAACGATTATTCTATCGCTTGCTGTCTTGTTCGCTCGGAGAGACGATGATACAGAGAAGCGGAATCTTATTCAGAATATCCAGGAGTATCATTCAGCTTCACCTGTTCGAAAAGCATCTGATGATATCGTCGGGTGGTCTTGCGCTGTTGCGCTCTTTCTTCTAGGCTCAAAGGAAGATGGATTAGCTGAAACGGTGCAGCGTGTATGCGTGGACAAAGCGTACGTGGACAAAGCGTACGTGGACAAGTTGGAGTCAACCCTCGATCAAGATGTTTGGTTTCCCTTTGCTTCACTTAATTTACGTAATTTGGCCAAGTCAGTGCTAGAGAACTAGGAAAACTATTTCTGTTTGACTTATTATATTGCCTATTAGTGCTATAATTCATTCACAAGAACTTCTATAAACCTGCGATCCCCGAACATAACACTTCCAAACAAGTGTTAGTCGTTCAATAGTGCGAGTTGTCGTGTAGCCTCATCTGAATACACTTGCTTCCCTCCAAGTTGGTGAACCTCTTACTTGTACTTGTTGATCTGCTCCTGCGTCCACTCCCAGTACTTCTTGCCAAGGTCAGCATCAAGAAGATCTTTGCGGCACGGTTCGACCTTTTCAAAAGGAGACACTATCCAGGCCATATGGTTAGCCATATGAAATTCTTGAGCAGGGTCCCAACGGACTGTTATGGAATGAAAAGACTTACCCCAACAACCGTTTTCCTTCTCTGTGATGGTGGCAGAATGGCTCGCAAACAGTTGAGTATAGGCTCCGTTCTTCGGTGCATGAGCGATGAGTTTCTACGCCGCTACCGTCAGTCTATAGATTCAACGTCTACAAGCTCTTAACTCACGAGGATAGCAAGCTGCATCCTCGGCATGTTCTGCTGTAGGTTGGTCACAAAGTTGCCAGGGTTTAGAGCCTGAAGACAAGAGTTAGTTCCATACATCTAGCAAAAAGAAGGATATCGAATGACGAACAATGCTGATGATGCCTTCGCCGGCAGTTCTTCGAGCAAACTCAACAGAGTGCAAGACATTTCCAGTTTGCTTCTCAAATACTTCGACCAGATTCCTTCTTCATTATGGTAGTCCATGTTCGTGAAGTCGATAGCGGGTGTTGGAGCACCATCAGCAGCACTAGAAGACACCCAAATGACACAAACAGAGTCCTTGGGGGCAATCTGGGCCGTAGCAGCAAGAATAGGGTGGAGGAAGTGAGTGAACAAGAACGGCGCTAGGTTATTCACGCCAATCTGCAACTCGTAGCCTTGTACCGCCTTTGATCCCTGTGGAGGGACCATAACACCAGCGTTATTATAGAGTACATCGAGGCGGCTCTCCTGTGCGAGGAACTCTTGCGCCGAAGACTTTATGGTAGTGAGATCGTCGAGGACTAGTGGCAAGAAGATCATACTGCCAGTTGAGTTTGGGTGAGCTGCCTTGATATCTCTCATAACCTCATCGGTCTTTGATCGAGAGCGAGCGGCCATGTAGATCTTTCCATTTTTCTGGTACAGAATTGAAGCTAGCTCCTTGCCCAATCCTCCAGAAGCTCCAGTTATAATAAAGACCTAATTTGTATTCATATCAGACTCTTACAATTATATGTGGGGAAGATTGGGTTACCTTGCCAGCCTGGTCAGGAAGGTTCTTCTCTGTCAGGGTCGGCTTGTTGGGAATAATAGTACTTCGGCGGACACTCATGATGTCGACGGCAGATGTTGTCGATGATCTTAAAATTCGTTGATCAGGAAGAAGGATATTTGTAGGGAAGATATAGCCCTTGGCGGGAAATGTGAAAGATTGGGTGGATGATGTTCTGGGACTGAGAGGCCGCATTCAGCTATATATAAGCGGTCCGTTATCTATAGCTTGGAAAAAAATAATCCAATGTCCGAGGCACCATTTTAACCATAACTGAACCAATGATACAAGATGCGGCCGCACTGGGGCGAGTCAAGTCTGACGCTGAGCGCCACCTGCTGTGATGCGGGTTCTGCGGCCGCACTCCGCACTCCGCTCTACCACATTCCGGAAGAGCGACCAGAGCGATATCACGGCAAGACAACGGCGCACTCTCTTCCTTTGTCTTACAAGAGCGGAGTTATTTGTCTGAAATAGCGTTAGCTAGTTCATTTGGAACGCGACTAGACTACTCTATTTGCTACGTCGTTCTAGCTTCTACCCTCGCTGTGACATCATGAACCGTCAGCATTTCACGATACGTGCTAGCGAGCCTCCATCTCGAGCTTATAGTATCGAGAAACAAACCAAAGTCAGCAGCAGCTGTACGGTAGACCTCATTCCCGCCCTCGCCAAGAAGCCAGTGAAATGTCGCTGCGCTAGCATAAATGGAATCCAAGATGAAAGGGCTTACTTTGGACATCAAGGATATTCCTTCAGTTCTGAATGAGCGTAGCAGCTCCATACCCATAGTATGTATGTGTTCGCTGGCCTGCTCGATGATATACATGGATTGGCTCTGAAGCTCAATCTCATTCTGTGTCTTGTCCCCGGGACTCTCTATATACCCAGGCTCTGCACTGATCTTTTCTGGGCAAGTGAAACGATCAAGGGCGACAAAGAGCGCTGAGCGAAAGATTAATCGAGGAGTGAGAAGGTCAAGGCTTTTCTCGGGACTGAGAGCCGCACTTTCATTATCCACGACAGTCGCAAAATCTGATAACTCGCAAGCGAGAGACATAATTTCTTCAATACGAGAGCTTTCCATGGTTGAGTTATCCTGAGCGTAGCTTATGGCGCGTCCAAGATGCATCGACGCTTGACATAGTCTTGAGAATGGGGACTGTTCGGTATGATATGATATTGAGGTTGAGTGATTAATGGCCATGCTCACTTGGCCGCGGTCCTCGACTCATGTCAGTTGCTATGCTATAAACAATCTCAAGGTTCTATTGACTTACCCATACATCGTCATCGACAGGGAGTTTACACTGGGGATGGACTTCTGGAAGTAAGCAGCGCTTTCTACTTCCCAGTGACACGAGCTTGTCTAGGATATAGATACTCCACCATACCCTCCTCCTCTCTTCGGCTTCTGTCCATGTTGTCTAAAGACATGTCAGCTTCATTCCTCCACCCTCTTTGTCAATGGGACCAAGAAATACAGGGCTCTTCATTCCCATCCATAATACGTACCACTTGACCCAATGGAGAATAATCACCAGGCATGATGCCCAGGATATCAGCGTATCGGGCGCACGACCCAACAGTCATCCAAGCTGCCGGATATATAGTATGGGAATATTCATATAAGGCTACGAGGATCATAGCCTGAAGGCAGAGCAGCGAGACAACACCATTGCTCTCCAGACTAGCAACGAAGCTTTTTGCTGTATCATATAAGGCTGATTCGGTTATATCGATAGCAGGAGTGGTGACAAGCTTCATCCCTAGGAACAACATGGCGAGATCGGGGCCTGCATTCTGCACCGGCAGGCCCATATCCATCCTCTTCTTAGATATCATAGGAAACCAGGTATGAATCGTCGCAAAATATGTCTGTGATACATCTAGGACGACGTTACCTTGGCTGAGGAGCGCGAGGACGGGCTGCGCAGTATTAGAGCACTGAAAAAACGGAGAAGCCAACGGAGGGTTAAAGTGACGATAGACTTTACGGGAGGTGGCATACCGCAGGAATGTTGCCGGTTGGGACTGGCAGTCTGGCATGAGACCATACATAACAGTCAACATCGAGAAACATAGATGCCGGAAAACGCGTCTCCAATGCTAAGCCGGGGTGTTCGACAGTGGAGTACGCAGGCGTGAAACCGATAGATTGAGACGATGAAATGATGCTATTCGACTCGATGCTATGCGTATCGATGGAGTTGCATAATGTCGCGCCTGACGTCGATCCCTGCTCCAACACCGCCCCCGAAGATGGACCTGAAATTGGGCTCAGAATGTGCTGCTCAGTAGCTCTCGGAGAATTGGCCAGTCTATTCTCAAGCTCACTGAGACGCGCTTTCATCATACTCCAATCACTAGCACTTGGCTGGAAATCAGCGGCAACGCCATACTCGCATGGTCGCTGAGTCCGCTTGCATAAGCTACACTCTGGAAGAGCCTTATCACAACGCCGCTTCTGCTTTTTACAGGCTTTGCAAGCTTGGTCGCTGCGGGTTGTCATGTTTTGTGTGTGCAAGCCTCGCTTTTTCTGATGTATTACTCAGTCAGAATTAATTGATGGAGACGCGGATGTCAGCCGCACATTAGAGATAAGCATAATCGTGAGTCGACATCCATACTCCGTAACTCCGTGCTTTTACCGCTGTCGGACTTGAGAAGAGCGGAGATGGGTGCGGAAAAGGCGGCCGCAGTGGGGCTAACACATCCCGCGAGTCCGGAGACTTCCGTTCATAGCTACCAGATAACCAACCGTGCCTCCCGTACAGAGTAAACTCAATCAATATGCAAACTCTCTTGTCAAAGAACTGATCTGGACTCTGGCATAAATGCACCAATGTCTGTTCTAGGATCGCTGGCTCATGAGCATATTCCATTTGGAATGGAGTCACCGTTGAGATCTCACGGCCGGATTGAGATAAGAGACGCCCCAGCTCGATCGGTCTATGAATAAATAGAGGCTTACCAAGTTGACTTATTGCGTTCTTGCTTTACTGAGTGGCGTCGGAGAAGCCGCAAAGTCAGCTTCATTGTCTGGAATGCTAGCAAGCGCAATTGAACTTGCTACCCTACAGGAACGAAATATCTTGAACTGCACTTTTTCCTGCTTCCTGTGCTTTTTTCCCCAACAAATGATCTGTCTATATCTGCATTATAATCTTTTAGTTCTTCAGATTAAAATACGGATTCATCGTAAAATGCTTACATGTCTGGAAATTTTTGAATGAGGTCTCGATCTTGTGTTGTCCTTGGCCATTGTTGTCAGGTGTGGATGTGACACAGCGGAGATTTACACTTTTAAGCTAAAAGATAAAGTTATCTTGCATACCAACTTCACACGCAAAAGCTCAATCCATTCCATCGACCAGATCTTTTTCAGATGTTTGCCATCGTTCTGGGTAATATCTTGGCTGAATAGGAGACCAAAACCTCAATCTCGATCTCTTGCTGATCATCAGTTGAGGACATAGTGATACGATGATCTTCCATGATTCTGAGTCTTGAGCAGCGATCACAATTACATCATCACCAAGATCAGGGGCAAGAAAACATCGGGGCCTTGATGCAGGGTGTCAAAATAAACTCAGCAAAAGATACCCTAAACTTAGGTCAGGATACCTAAGTCTTTTTGTCATTTAGGATTTAGGTCCTGAGTTTTCTTGTTCCCCGAGGCCAAGCTCGTGTGCCGAAGCAGCGCACGTGGGTCGGGTCGAGCTTTGGCCTCGCACCGCTAAGATTGCTGCAACAAATAACACGAGCGTGACCTTCACCGACTCTGCTTTACGAGATCCCCTAATACAAATATCGCAATGAGTTGAAATGCGGGGGCAAGGTACAAACAATAGTTCCAGTTGATCTGTTCGTATTGCCAGAAGCTCGTAACTGCATCAGGCATCAAGTGCGCAGGGGCAAAAAATCTAAGAATAAATCATGCGTTGATTCGCTAAAAGCCGAGTGGGCTAGACTTGGTCTGGTTAGAGCTTCGCCATAGCTCTCGGGGTTCCCCAGGTCTCGAAGGGGCTGGGCGGAAAAAAACACGGGAAATCGGCGGATAGCGTCACTAGGAGAAATGCCTGGGCTATTCTGTCATGCCATGGACTTGGGGTCTAGAATGTGAGGCTGGACCTGAGCCTCGATCAAACGTTACCATCAACTGATCAGCTGTAGTATCGGCTAGGGCAACATCAGGGCTCAACACTATGGAGCCGATATTCCGGGAGATATGAAGTCATGAGTCTATTAATACCTTTTGCAAGATCTATAAAGACTCACTGATCAACCTGCGATAATCAACATTCTCATCATCAATCATCTCATCTTCTCAACAAACACTCTACACTTACAACCACCAACTCTTCACACAAACAAACAACTCTTCCCACCTACAACTTTTCCACTTCCAACCATCAAAATGAAGTTCACTGCCGCTCTCATCGCTCTCGTCTCCGCCACCGGCGCAGTCGCAGCCCCTGCCCCCGCCGACTCCGTCTCCATGATGGCCGCCTCTCCCCAGTGGACCATCCAGTCTCTCTCCCGCTCATGCGATAAGGCTGATACTACCTGCACCTGGAACTTCAAGATCAACACCGGCAGCGGCGCCGCCACCGCCTGCAAGTACGTCGTCAAGGGCAAGCCCGCCTCCAAGGCCAAGGGCGACGCTGCCAAGTGCGGCACCTTCACTATCACGTCTGGCTGGAGTGGTCAGTTCGGTGCCAAGAAGGGCTTCACCACTCTCTCGGTCGTCAGCAGCAAGAAGCAGATCATCTACCCCAGCTACACTGATAAGCAGGTTGCTGGTGGCAAGGTTGTCAAGCCTGACCAGAGCTACTCCCCCGCTGCTCTCCCTTAAGCGGTTATGAGATTCACGATTTAGATGGAGGATGTGATTTGGAGGATGAGCGATAGTAATGTTAATACTTAGAGGGGGGATTAGAAGCATATATATCAGTATAGACTAAATAATCTGTTACGCATCATTTCATGAACCCCCATCACGGTGATCTAAATTGACCTTTAGCTTCCAACTGCATGTCACGAGCTGTGGCTCAAGGCGTGCAGGCAATCGCATCTTTGCCGAGACATACAGTACAAATCCCCGATAAGCCTTCGGCAACACCCGCCGATCGCCAAGCAATTACATCAGATGCGGGGTCGCATCAAAAAGGGCGCAAGGCAGGAGGAACGTGGACACCAAGATCTTATCAGATCAATCTAACTCACACCATCACCAGATCGCGCCAACGGAAGCGCTCAACCATCTCAGTCGCAATGGTCTTTTACCCGCCATCATGGGTGCCAGACCTGCCTATTGGTAACTAAAACAATGTCTCGGTCCGATGAATTGGCTAATTCGCCCAGATCCTCCGGACTCCGTCAGCGTCGCTGAGTTCATGAGCTCGGACGAATATGGCCGGTATCCCATTGCGAAAGCGAGACATCCATATACGTGTGGATTGACTGGAAAGACGCGCACAGCTGAAGAGGTTATTAGTAGAGAGGATCTCCTTGCGCGGGGTATCGGCAGAGCCCTCCAACTGGACTCGCAATCCGGGTCGGAATGGGATCGCGTCTGCGTCATATTCTCTCTCAATACAGTGAGTAGACTGATTCACAGAAGGCCAACTTATTTAGGCTAACTTGGAGATAGATTGACTATATCCCCCTCACGCATTCCATCCATCGTCTGAATGGCATCGCCAGTCTTAGCAGCGCAGCCCTATCGGCATCGGAGTTAGAGCATCAGCTTCGCGCTTCACGCGCAAAAGCAATTTTCACTTGTGTACCTCTCATTGATACCGCGCTTAAAGCTACAGAGGCAGTCGGTATCTCTCAAGAAAATATATTTCTGCTTCCATTGCCTGGTGACACGAGCAGGCACGGATTCAAAACAATCGACGACCTCATTCAAGAGGGAGATAATCTGCCTGCGTTACCGCCCCTGCGATGGACCAAGGGACAAGGTGCTCGGCAAACAGCCTATCTTTTGTATTCGAGTGGCACTTCTGGTTTGCCTGTAAGATTCACGCTTTTTCGAGGTATCTCTTGCTAACAATGATTGAGAAACCCGTCATGTTATCACACTATAACATCATATCAGGCATCATTCAAACATGCACATTCGACTCGGTCTCCCGAACAGCCGATAATATCGAGACGCAAGTGATGCTCGGAGTCTTGCCATTTAGTCATGTTTTCGGGCTGATGCTCATCACTCACCTGGGTACATACCGCGGTGATGAGATCATCGTTATGCCTCGGTTCGAGTTTGAACCCTTCTTGGCTGCAGTCAGTCGTTTCCAGATACACCAGCTCCCAATTGTCCCTCCTATCGTGATCCAGATGCTTGACAGGAGAGACCTATGTCGCAAGTACGACTTGAGCAGTGTTAGGTTTGTGTATACCGGTGCTGCGCCGCTTGGAAAAGAAACAGTGGATGATCTGTTAAGTCTTTATCCGAAATGGCGCTTAGGTCAAGGCTACGGTAGGTGAAGAGAGAGTTTGTGCTTTCACTGATTGCTGACTTGGATCAGGGATGACGGAGACAGCGACCGTCTTTATACAAAGTAGCGAGCACGATACGCAAGTCGGCACAACGGGATCATTACTTCCTGCAGCCAAGGCCAGAATCGTCGACCCAGACGGTAAAGAGATCACAGAATACGAAAAGCCAGGCGAACTACTAATTCAGAGTCCGACGGTGTCGCTTGGCTACTTTGACAATCCGAAGGCCACCGCCGAGACTTTCTTTGAGGATGCTGAGGGCCGTTGGATTCGAACGGGTGATGAGGTGCTTGTTCGCATGTCCGAAAGCGGCAATGAACATTTTGTCGTGGTTGACCGAGTGAAGGAGCTCATAAAAGTCAAGGTTAGCACTATATATCATCTGAACCTTTCCTGCTTTACTAATAACCATATGAATAGGGCCACCAGGTTGCACCAGCAGAGCTCGAGTCACATCTTCTCACCCATCCAGCCGTGAGCGACTGCGCAGTCATCCAGGTTCCCGATGCGCGAGCCGGTGAGGTTCCGAAAGCATTTGTAGTCAAAGCAAACCGTGCAGAACAATCTGATGAAGGACTTGCGAGAGATATTCAACGCTTTGTGGAGGAGCATAAAGCTAGGTATAAGTGGCTGAAGGGCGGCGTTGAGTTCATTGATGTTATACCAAAAAGCCCGACTGGAAAGATCTTGAGGCGGAAGCTGAGGGATAGAGAGAGGGAGGCTAGAAAATTGAGAGAAGCAAAGTTGTAAGGGCGCTGAGATGTTCAGAGGGAACCTTTGGACCATCAGACGATTTATACTTGGGATCGTTGACAAACAGAAATTCATTACTTCATATCGTTCAAACATCAAGACAGATACATAACCCGAACAGTCCATCCTAGTGAGAAAAGGCCAAAAATCATCACAGAGCGCTCCAAATCTACAACTCCTCGGTTCCTTCGGTCTCCTCATCTGTCCCAGCCTCAGCCTCCTTCTCAGCGCCTTGCTTAGAAGATCTCTGAGCGTGCACCTCAACAGTGATATGATCCCCGATCTGCACCTTACCACCATACCCAGAGGTATACCTGACACCATCAGCCGCCTGCTTCTTATCCCAGTTGCTAAAGTCAACAAGGTCATCTACTCCCGTTAGCTCAATCCCTTTCACGTATCAAAGTAACTTACCCTCGCATGCATCCTTGCCAAGCTCAACTTGACTCCCCGCAAACAGAGGCGCCAACCACGTAACAACACCCGGCGCAAAGAACGCACTGCCATCAATCTCAGCGATGAACTTGCGCTCCATCTGCTTGCCCTCCTTGACAAGATCCTCATGATACTTGCGCACCGCCCAAGGTAGCTTCTTATAATCTGTTCGCATAACCCTGAATCCATCGGGATGCATGAAGCGATCGAAATCCCCAGGGTACGGAAGATCGCGACCGTCATCTGTCTTCCAGTAATTATCGAGGAAGTCCATCGCCCATGCGATTTCTTTCGGTGCGCGCGAGGGATCTTGGACGGTGTAGATCTCAGCTTCGAATTGAGAGCTGACGCGACAATCTGTCTTCCAGAGAGATTTCTCGTGCGCGGCATCTGCGTTGCGGATCTGATCCATTAACGCGTGGGCTTTGGCTGTGTTGCCGTTGACTTGAGCTTCAGCTGCTTCGCGCATGATGTCGAGTCTCGCGGTGTCGCCGATCTGAATGTCGATGAGCTGCGCCGTCGCCTGCGAGGCGAGCACAGAGAGGATTACGTTGGTTGGCTTCATTATTGTTGGTGGTTAGATTGTGATGTGAAACGGTGACAGGCTGACAAGGCTGGGTGGGTGTCAATATTTATCGCAACTCGGTCATTTCCTGATGGAGAAATTACCGGTTCAACCGTTGAGCCAATGACTTTTTGTGGGACGGATTAGCTCTTGGTGCCCCGGAGCGGGTTATTGATTTTACTGTTTGATAAGGCTGACACGTCGCTCAGCTTGACTTGAGGTGGCACAGCCCACGATAAATGTGAGATCAATGCACGCAGTCATGGTGGCACTAGTACTAGGCAGTAGTGCCCATGCATGGCCTGAGTCATAGAATAATCTTGTACTTTAATCATTAAAGGCAGAACGCTCAAACAGTTCACCCATTATTCGCAAACATCCACCTCAAATCTCAACATGTCAGATCAAACACCATGCGCGATACTCCCAGAGTCTATCGACATTCCTTGCGTCACGTCTACTAAACAAGATTCAACGCTCAATTACTATGGTCTAGTTGACGCCTCACTGGCTACTGAGGCGTCGAAATTCCTCGCTCTCCATACCGATGCGGTAGAGCTGGAGTTGGAACCTAAAATAAAGGCGTTCCTGGAGACTACGCAAAACGACTGTTCGGGAAAGATCGAAGAGAAAAAGGCATGCTGGCTCACCGTCAGAATCACAAAGCCTAGTACCGCTTTCAAAATCCCGAGATGGCATCAAGATGGCCCTATGTTTGAGTACGATCAAGGACGCGAAGACGTCGTGCGTAGCAAGTATGCGCTCACTCTCCTCGGGCCATCTACGCTCATGCTACAGCCGAATGAGCATGTCTTCACTACGCAGCGTGAAGCGGAGGCGCGTTATTACTGGTGGCAAGATAAAACGGATGGCCCTGAGCCATCCGAAGACGAAATGTACGACGCCGACGATCTATTGCGGGAGTCGCTTGGCAATGCATTCAAAGACACTCCGAGAGTTCAGGTCGGACATGGTCAAATTGTGCGGTTCAGCTGGGGGAGGGATGACAGTCCGGTGCATTCAGAACCGCATCTTGTCTCTGATAGGGTCTTTATGACTGTGCTGTATGGAAGTGATTCGGAGTTGCGAACGATGAGTAAGTGGAGAGAGGCTCCGTATGGAGAATATTCTGTAGAGTAGCTGTCTCTCCTTAAGAGTTTGCCGGATCTTGGTTTATTGATGGAAGACGCTTTGGAGATATGAGAAGGAACTAGATGGGTCTCTTATTTCCTAAGACCTGGTATTAATAAACTATCATTTCTCTTGTTTTATGTTACGTATGGAATTCAGATGCAATGTCTTGAGAGACCATCCGTGCTTATTGAAGAACTCGAAATCCTTCTGTCTGGGGGCGTAAGCATGAGCGCAATGCTATACAAGGCGGGGCTGCTGCCTAAAAATATTCTCATACCACCGTCCCATAAAACGTATTGACTTGATGTTAAGAAACGCCTTGCCTTAATAAACTCACTCGAGCGTCAATGTCAGCAAAATGAGTTTCCATTCATTGCCCGTTGAACTGGCCGAACATCTCGCTCTCTACTGCAAACCCCAAGACCTCTCGCGCCTGTCTCGCGTCAATCACGCGTTTCACGCTATTTTCAACCCCGTTCTCTACAAGCGCAACGCCGCTGCTACTGGTCTACCTCCATGCTATCCATGGACCAGTGAACACGATCCACAGTATTGTAGCCAATGCTATGTTGATAAGGCCTCAAGATCGTGTCTTCATTGGGCCGTCGATCACGACTCACTCTCTACGATCAAACTGGCCGTTGCTTATGGCTCCGATATCAACAAGATCAACGATATTGCCGACTACATCCCTTATGAGGAAGACCCTGACTGTATTCCGATTTGTGGATCGATCATTCGGGCGCAACTCGCAACGCCACTGCATCTTGCTATCTTCCTGAAACGCTATGAGATTGTGCGATGGCTTCTTCATAATGGCGCTCGTATGGATCTATGGCCAGATACGCTGTGCAATTGTCGAAAATATGGAAGAGTGGTCAATAGATATGATTGGCTACCATTGCACTATGCCATACGCCACAGTACCTATGAGATCTTCCAGCTGTTATTGGAGCGAGACGTTATCTACTCTGTGATATGTGATGAAGGCAACATCTCCGGCCTTCGTTGCGCTATCGCAGAAGGGTCCCTTTCTGCGATTGATGCCTTGATCCAGCACAAAAGTTTCAGCCCTACTGACCGTGACGCAAAGGGCCAGACACCACTTCACTGGGTTAAACATTGCAAAGACCAGGACTTAGCAGGTGCCATAGTTGAGAAGCTGGTACAATGGGGTGTTCCTCTGGACGCGGAAGCCGAATCTCAGTGGGGAGACTGGCATGGCGGCACCGCACTGAACATGCTCATCGGAAGGAGAAGATTCGAGCCTGCCATAAGACTACTACAGCTTGGAGCCGATCCGACAGTACAATAGGACGAAGATGGGGGCCTGCACCTGTTGAGCAACTGCATCGACGATCGTGACAGAGAAGATATGTCTAACTGTTCGCCAGGACGCCTGGAGAGGAAGAGAGAGGCCGGGCTGGAGTTACTGAGTCTCCTGATCCAAAAGGGAATCGACCCAGGGAAACCCCGTAAACTGGACGGACCCCATGATCTAGGTGATCTCGATGATCCAAGACCATTGTTATCAGCACTACTAATGTCCGACACCCGATGCGTACAAATTCTCCTCGATGCTGGAGCAATGGCCCGCGAAGCCATCTACGAAAACAATCACGATAATCTCCTCCGAGACTTTGTAGAGATGATGCTGGATGCTGTGGAAGAGGGTATATCCCTTCAAGAAATGAGGGATGAAGTTGAATCGCGCAAAGAGTCGGTATGCCTGCTCCTTAATAGAGGGGCTCGGATAGACTCGAGAGATGGTGAATACTCGGCGCTGAGCAAGGCCTGTGAGATTGAGCAAGGGTTTGGGATAGTTAGCTTTCTGGCTGAGAAGGCAACTTGCAAGAATGTCGAGGAGGAATATGTTGTTGCTCTGAGGGATACGTATAGGCGGGATGAACTTGTATGGGGGAAATTGGACAGGTTCTATCATAAGTTGATGGCTGAGAAGAACGAGCGAGAAGGAATCCAGGACATTGAGAGATCTGAATAAAAGGGCGATAGCTATATGCCGGATCGACCTTGGGTCGCGGGTCTTACGAAAATTTAGACTCAAGATATGATGTATTTCCTTATGAGCCTTCTAATCCGATCTGGATTTCAACCACTGGCGAGATATTCTACAGCGGCCATTGGCTAATCATCGATGAAGCATCGAGTTATGACTGCGCGCAAGCTGTGAACACCGAAAACCGAGGCAAGTGAATAAAAGCTTTCCTCGTGAGATAGTGCTGTAGCTCTTTTCTTATTCTCCTTTGGTGCCTCTTATTTCTTCTGCGTCAATGAAAAAGGAGAGCACATGGCCTGTTAGTCAAATCGAGGTAAATAATACATCAAATTCCTTTCATCCCCACATATCAAGCAACGAAAGAGCTATTGATCAAGGTCATAAAACACTTCAAGCGGAGCTCTCAGCTATTTTGAGGAAGAAAAACTATCATTACAGGTGTCAATCGGATTAAAACTGTTGACATCCCAATAATAAGCAAATTTATTCAACAGTTTACCGAAGGCTCAGCCGCAAAACCCCTGAATTTACACCCTCCCGCTATTCTAGTTCAGCCCTAGCAGGTCAAGTAGCGCCAGGGGTCCTATAAGGTTATCGATTTTTGGGCTCAATAGCGCTGGAAGCTATTGAGTCCCGACCATTCTAGGGTCCACCAAAAACACCAAAATCCACTTATAAATGTCACGATGAGAGAAAGCGACATCGCTTATTCCACTTTGTCTGCTTACTTCCCCCCAGGGTGCAAGAAGACTTCAAACATTAAACTAAGGTGCTAAAAATACTTAGTCTAAGATCCTCTAAGTTTTTACTAAATTATACTAAATTAGCCTAAGTTTACCCAAGGCTTTTTGTCACCTACAATAGCGGTCCTAAGTTTTATTGTATCCCCTTGCTTCTGTAAATTTTATGAGACCGCTGCAGTAGTTGTCCGCTAGTTACCGGCTGAACCAAACGCCTCATGAGGCTATTGAGAAATATCCGAGTGGTCTTTGCCGTAGCTAAATGAGCATCGTCTCATCGTTTTGACAAGGTCTTAAGGTACCGATTCCCCTCTCATGCCCGCCACAATTTTGTTTTGTTTGTCCCTCTTTTGTGCTCATCTAGTCACTCATTCACGATGCGTTCCATCATCGCATTGGCGGCCCTCGCCGCCGTTGACTTCGTCGCCGGAAGCGCCTGCAAGCCCAAGTCCAGCACCACGATCCCCTCGCTCGTATCATCCTCTACCGATGCCACCAGCTCGTCGACCGCTACGAGCGTCGTTACCCTCCCCAAGGTCCGCAACCTGGCCACCAATGGAAACATGGCCGAGGTAGATCCCAACAACCCTCTCTCAGTCCCTGACTGGGAAGTTGAAGGTGATGCTCGTATCGTTGGAGGCGCTGGACGTGAAGAGCCAGGAAGTACTGAACGGGGTTGCGCTGCGATGAGTGCTTCCAATACTGGCGATGGAAAGCGTGCTTTGGGTATTTCTGTTAGTATCTCCCAGAGCATGTCTAACCTCGATCTCTCGACGCCTTACACCATTCGCTTTTACTACCTTGTCGTTACATCGCCCGCGGCCATCAACCTGTGCCAATTGACCGGCTTCCTCGGCGGTTCTGTCTTCTATCAGAACTGGGTTTTCAGCACTGGTACGGCCGTGTCTTGGAACGAGGTCCTTCAGGCCGTTACGCCGGCACAGGTCAATGCTCCTCTCCGTATCGCCATGAACTGTCTAATCGGTGGCGGAGCGACTGTGCTTGTCGACTCCGTCTTCATCTCCAACGCTGTCACGCCACAGAACATCAACGACTTTGCTGTCAACTTCGGTAACACTGGTACTAGCGCCAATCCTCCTCTTGATCCTCCTGTGGTCGGTCCTCAGACAACCACTAGCTCTTCTAAGCAGGAGATTACATCGACTACTCAACAATTGGAGACTACATCTATCCCCAAAGATCAAGAAACCACTTCTGCGGCCCAAGAGAAAGGAACGACATCTTCTTCTGTGAAGGCAGAAAGTACATCTGCTACTCAACAGCAAGAGACTACGTCGGCTACCCAAGTGCCAGATGCTACATCTCTCTCGCAGAACCAGGGCACCACTTCTGTTGCCCAACAGCAAGGGACTACATCCGCCTCTCAGAAACCAGAAACTACCTCTTTGACTCGAAAGCAGGAGACTACCTCAGTCCCCCAAGATCCGGATACTACATCTGCCGCCCTTGTGCAGCATACTGAGACGGGAACCACTGGTCAAGAGAACCAGGCAACATCAACCCAACCTGCTTCACAACAGACCTCAACTGGTAGCCCCGATGTCGAGACTACCAGCAAGCCAGCCTCTCAAGTCCAGTCTTCAACTGTACCTGTCGTAGGCACAACCAGCACAGCACCTGAGCAGCCATTCTGCTCCAAGGCTCTCAATGGTGGCTGCTGGTGGAAGCGCCCCGACAACGGCAATGACATGGTAAATTGCGCCAGCCGAGGCTCTTGGCCTGGCTCCACTGGACAAGGCCATGTTGTTCCTCGTCCCGATAACTACCCTCTTCCCTTGAGTCAGCTTTGGTGCTTGGGCTGGTGCTCCCTGTCACCAGGCTGCAAGTCCGTTGCATTCATTCCCGAGGATAGGTCATGCCGCTTCTCGGAGCATCAAGTTCAGGATGCTGACTTCGTTCCCGGTCCTGATCCTAACGTCGACTCTGAGGGCGTCTTCTACTGGCATGATCTTTCGTGCTTCAACTGTCCTTGTAACGATGAGCCTTCTCCTACTTCTGTCGCATCAACCACTCAGTCTGCTGAGCCTACCGACCTTGTCAAACTGCCCGCTGCGTCAACCTGCCCCAAATCCCTTGAGAATGGATGTACATGGAACGAGAGGTCCCAGGGCGGCAGTCTCACCACTTGCCAATATCGCGGTCGTTGGCCTGGAAGTGATGGTGCTGGCTTTGCTATTGAGCAACCCCGTGACTATCCTACGGCATGGAGTCAGATGTGGTGTGTTGCCTGGTGTTCTCTCTACCCTGGTTGCAAGTCCGCAGCTTGGATGCCAAATGACCGATCCTGTCGTTTCTCCACTCATTCCCTCTCTGATGCTGACTTCGAAATGGCTGCTGATCCCAACTCGGATTCGGTCGCTGATGGTATCTATTATTGGCATAGCCTCGACTGTATGACCTGCCCTTGTCACGATGATACTACCACCTCTTTACTTCCTGCAGAATCCACTACTCTCGTCCGCGCCGTAACACCCAAGCCCAATACCCCCACAACTGTCACAGCCACCACCAAAGCTGTCACAGGAACCCCAACACCTGGTCCAGTAGAGCAGCCCTGTGATTGGGAGAATGGCCAGGGTATCTGCTATAGACCCTTCGAGAAGGAGCAAGGACCCTGTGGTGGAACACTCATGATCGTCAACCCATCGCAGTACACAAAGCTGCCACTTAACTGGAAGCCCCAAATCACGGAGCCTGTCCAGTGTGCGATCATGTGCCATACCAACCCCGATTGTTACGCGTGGGGTTTTGAGTGGAGCAGCAATATGAACTGTGTTCTTTCTCTTGGACAGACGGAAGTTGATCAACTTGAGGTTGTTTCTTCAGGAGCTCAGTATCGCTGGTACTCTCATACATGTTGGGAGTGCAGGGACTGTGTTACTCGGTGGAACTGGTCTTGGGATTCTTTGCCTGCTGGGAACTAAGAGTCGTAGATCATGGAAATATGAGTAAAGCCACTGATTTGGCTTTTAATATTAATACATTAATTCAGACAACGTTGTGTTGTGGTTAAAACCTTAGCCATTACGTGAATTTGACAGGAGAACTAGTAATGAGAGTTTGTCCATGCGCCTTCTTGTTTCATCACCTTTTATTCTCTTATACCATTGTCATCAAACTGATCTAATCAGCCCTATAGAAACTTTTACTATGTCGGTTGTGTCGATTTAAATGAGAATAGGCGCCTCAGCAGGGCTGTCATACATTCCAAGTTCTCACACCATGGCTTTGCCGTTCGATGTAGGCATCACATATTCAATTTGTAAGCAATAGTCCTTATAACTTTGAGACTCACCTTTCTTAGGGACTCTCGCACTGTAAAGGCCGTCCACTGAATCACTGTCTGTAGCCATATAATGGTAATGAACATATATAAACTACAACAGGGAATCAACCTTTGCCCCCCCCCCCCACTGATGCTTAACATTTGGCCTTGAATAGAAAGCCAGATACCATGATGATCGAAAGGCACCTTATCAGAGCGCTATGAAGAACATGTCACTAATTCACTAATTCGGTTCTGTGTGGTGATCAAATCCTTAAGCCACGGATTTCAACTACAAACAACACATCTGTAAGTCACTCACAGCGATTCCACAAGTATATAAACCGCACTAGGGTATCTTCGGTAGAGAATAGTATTTCCAATTAAAACTTTGACTTTGGAACGCGACAACATTGCCGGCTCTTTTCTTCAAACTCCAAACAAAATGAGTTTCTCAGCCCTGGCCAAAAAGGCCCTTAAGCCAGATCTTCTCGCGAAGGAGACAACTGATTCTCCGAAGAGCGATACCAATGTCACATCAACTACGAAGGCCGATAAGACAGACAATGCGCCGAAATCAGGATTGCAAGCGACAGGGATCGACTGCCCTTGTAAATGTGGATGCGATGAGTTGAATATTACATTCACGGTCCATGAGAAGCACTGAATCATATAAGAAGGTACTTGCTGGCAACATAGGTAAGCGTTAGATAGTGAAGTACTGTTTAAATAACTGCCGCTATAAGGTTAAGCTTGACACTGATTTCCTGGTGGAGAAATCCTCCTGGGTTCAAGTCCCAATCTCATCAGATCTTCATTTCTGCACTTACTCACTCCAGCTGTATCTCTGATCCACAGCTTCGTGAAAGATATAAATACCTTCCGTGCTCTCCCCTCTCCCCCTTCTTCTCATTGCAATTCCAAGCATTCTATAGACTTTCAAGATATACCTCACAAACAAAATGACTTTATCAACTACGAACCCAACCTCCCAGGCTCCCTTGAAGAGCGACAAGAAAAGTGATGTTTCTACCACCAAGCCAGAGGCTTCAACAAAGGCCACAGTACCTGCGCAAGATACCAAGAAGCATAGTAAGGCGGGATCAGCCAATCCAATTTCTACCTTTGCCGCCGGGGTTTGTTATTGTAGATGTGGCTGTTGGTCACCAATGATTGAATATGGTAGATGCCCAACATGTGTGACATACTGGGAGATTACATCCTAGGAAGCTTTACAATAGCAGATAGGAAGGTAAATAATTAATACTACCCATCTCCTGGTATTAATCAAGATAGTAATAAATACCTTTATAATATTTAACCTATAGAAGTAACTCTATTATAAGCCAGTAAAGGAATTAAATAGTAAAATAAAAAAGAATAATTCAACGTCAAAGAACGCTTAGAAAAATGAAGTCGACCACGCCAGGAGTCGAACCTGGAATCTCTAGAGATTTCTCGATTTGCTCGAAAGCCGAAATCTAGCGCCTTAGCCATTAGGCCACGCGGCCTGGTTCTTGGACGACGATGTCTTCATTCCGAGGATCCATACGCTGCGACAGCGCAAAAATTTGACGCCTATTGATAAGATTCTTGTCTTTTTACTGAAAGTTCCATGTAGGACACATTTTGTTATAGTGAGAAGGGATACTATTGGGAATAGCGACGCGATGGGTTCTACAGCAGATCGATGCTGGTTCAATTGCAAAACAGGATACAGATACTCAAAGCTTCAGTGCGGCTTCAAAATTGTTCAGAAACTTCCAGAGAGTCTTCTCCTTCCAGCCCTTCTGCTTCCAATCATTTGCTTCTTTCGGGAACATATCGATAACGCCAAACAAGGTCATATCGTGTGCAAACACGAAGAAGACATTGTCTTGTGCATCTGCTGTCTGCGCCTCTTTAATCGTCTTTATCGCGAGTTCCTTATCAAACCCGATCGCTGGGTCAAAAAACGTTTCACCAGCGGCTCGTCCACGCTCGATGTTCATGTCGTCAAGTGCACTGCCAGGGCATTGTGAGAGGTGAAGACGGAGAGAATCTGAGAGCGATAGATGCTGGGAGAGATTTGATGGGTATGGTAGATACTTCGATGGACGTAACTCTCCTCCGTGATGGCATAGATCACCGCCCATGAAGATGAAGGTATCGGGACCGGTTGTTGTACGAGCAAGACCTGCTAAGTGCCCAATGTCGTGGCCTGGCGTGTCAAGAAGATAGAATGAACCATCGCCGAAGAAGTCAAAGGCACGAAATGGACCAATCTGGAGAGGCTTGTCTTGAAAGTCGATCTCTCTCAGCTCTCTGCCCCTATGACCCTGTCAGCTGTTTTGGAGAGAAGATTGTGATGGTGATGCCTACTCGAAGTCTGCTTCACGCACGGGAGAGTCAGGGTCAGCGGGATATCCGGGTAAAAAGGCTTTCTTGAACCCTGGTCCAACGATGAGTTGAGTTGACCTCGGAAAGGTTGTGATATCTCCGATATGATCAAAATGATGATGACTAGGCAAATATCAGTGACCGAGTCACAGCGCAGATATTCTGTACTACGAACCTCCATATCACGCTGTCAATCTCTGACAGCTGCACGTCATTCTCAGCCAGAATATCTGCAACATTCTTTGGAACATTCACGTCCCAATTCGAGTTTCTTCTTATCGTATCAGCGTACTTTGGCGAGAAATTCTTCAACGGCTCTTTCGGAACGCCCAGATCAAACAGTGCTTTCTTCCCGGAAGGGCTTTCAATAAGAAACGACCATGTTGTAAGTGTTGGCATCGCATCGAGGCCCTTCATCGCAGGCTTCATAAGATAAGTGAAAGGCATACCCGAAAGTCTCAAGCTGGAGTCGATAATGCTGACTTTGGCGGCTTTGCCGTCTGGCACGTCAAATCTTGGTCGTTCAGGCATGCTTGAGAATTGATTGGAAAGACCACAATATGCGTTGCCTGCAAGTTTGTTAAGGGAACTGAATTGCAATGGCTCTTATATCAATGGTCGGGTCGGATGACAGGGAGAAAGGTTAGAGCGGAAGACACGGCTTATAAATTACGACGTCATGGGCGGCTTACTCAGGCGGGATGGATTTTGAGCCATTGTTCGCTTCCGTAATCAGCGACTACAAGGCTTTTAAGAATACTCTTATCACCTAAGACACAAATTCGATATTGGTTATCCAAAAATTACAGTCGTCGTGTAATTATTCCCTGGTGTCTTTACAAACTCTCTTGAATTGCATATCGGGAGACTAAGCTGATCAAATCCGCTTGCAACACCCAACTCTCACCATGTGACAGTAGATCGTCGATTCGACCAAGAACATTAGCTGAGGAAGTAAGCTTGATACCAAGGATGTTGTGACAGGTTCAGAAAGCTCAGTTTCTACGGTTGCAGGGTAAAATGAAAGAAATAACAAAAAACAGTAAGCATATTTTTGCCAAAATCTCACCATACTCCACAACAACTGTGACCATGAGATGCTCTTGGCGGCTAAACAAACAGCATTGAATATTTGCTAATGTTGAGTCAGAGAGGCACAGCTCTTTATGCTTAAAGCTAGGGCGTCGTTGACATGCAGGCCATATCCTTGATCATGTCATGTCCAATTCAGCCTTACACCTCCAGTGAGTATTTAGAGGCCAAAAAGCCCTTTCTCCCCCCATATCAACTCTCTGTGTACTAAACGCCTCCCGTAACCTGCTACGATGGATGGTTTAAAGCGACTGCTCTTATTCACCAATGGTGACTTCGGTCAAGCTAACGTAGTCCTCGCTACAGCTCACGAACTCGGCCTTGCATGTGAAGATGTCGAAATACATATCGCTTCATTCCAGGGCCTAAGAAACGGAGTGGATGATGCCTCCAAGTTTATGCAGATGACCGTAGCTTAACAGAAGAAGAAGATCCCTCGACCCTTTGTGTTCCAGGAGATCGAAGGAACGAGCTGGGGACCGGCTACAAAGCGTCCAGAAACGGCAATCTTCGAAACGCTTGAGCTGACTCCTGGACTCGTCAACTCGGCAAAAGGCGTCGCTATTCTACCGGCTGTCATGATACCTTGGAGCCCGAGGGAGTTTCTCGACATCTACAAGGAAACAGAACGGGTATTCGATGAAGTCAAGCCAGATTTGACCACTGTTGAACCGCTTTTCACTCAAGGCTTGACAATTTGTCACCATCGAGGTGTCAGGTAGATGGTCCTTTCGCTGAACACGATTAAAGAGTTTGCAGTTCCGGTGCAGCCAAAATTAGCTGCCCTTTGGAAGTATCCAATGCAAGTGATCCTTTAAACTACCTACGAAAAAACTTAACTAACCTGAACAGTGCTTGTTCGGCCTTGCCTTATCCCATACCATGGAGCCTCATCCCATGGAATGTTTGCTTCGGTCTTGTGGCTGGCTACACTCTGCTCACAGATACTCGACTAAAAAGGACAACCGAGAAATTCCGCGGAGAGATTGACCCTTGCATAACTTTGATGACCATGACGAAACTCGGTGTTTTGACGCCTGCGCCGCCAAATCTGCCCCTCCTTGTGGCTAGCAGTCCTGACATAGACTACGCATTCAGCGTCATACCACCACAGCTCACATCCTGTGGTCCAATCATACGAGCTGTTCCGCCCGTCAATGAAGCTGACGCAGATTTAGCCGAATGGCTTAGCCAAAGCCCAACTCTATACGTCAATCTAGGCACGCATCACAAATCAGACCCCACTGAAGCTCATGAAATGTCCAAAGCCTTTAGAAAGGTCCTCGAACACGCTGATACACTACATTCTGCGGGGAAACCTCTTCAGGTTCTGTGGAAGCTAGGACGGTTGCCTGATGAAGAAGGCAACGCTCCAAAGAGAGACTCTTATACTGGCGAATGGGCTTTGGTGACCGATGAACTACAAGCTTACATCAAACGAGACAGAGTGCGTATCACGGACTGGCTCGTCGCTGAGCCAAAGTCAGTCCTCGAATCAAGAAACATCGTTTGTTCTGTGAGTCATGGGGGAGCTAATTCCTTTTACGAAGCGTTGTGGTGAGTTGAGTTCGTTCCCGGAAATTTACGCAACGTCTGACAATATTGTTAGTTCTGGCGTACCTCAAGCGCTTCTGCCTGCTTGGACAGACTGTTATGATTTCGCCAACCGTGTTGAGCTTCTTGGTATTGGGCGTTGGGCGAATAAGGAAGCAAAGCCCCGATGGGAAGAGAACGAACTTGCCGAGGCGCTGTTGGAGATTTTATTCGGGTCGGAGTCTGTGGGGATACGAAAGAGGGCAGAGGAGGTTGCGAGTCGTCACCCGGAATGGGAGGGTCGGCAAATGGCTGCTCAAGAGATCTTGAATTACCTGGTGAGGTCGGGGGGCCTTGATCCTAAATGGTAAAAAGATTTAGGTAATTTAACTTGACCAAGTTCACAGCTGAATCTTCATGATGCCGTCATGCGGTTAGAACTGCAAGATTGTATGGCATCCCAAATGAGGTTTCCGTTATGGATGGAGCAACTACTTTAATCGTAAGCCTATGACTAAGTTCGCAGCAAAGCCTATCGATAACAATAATTCCGCATAGTTTCAATAAGTTCTGGTGGTGTTGACAGAGGATCCCCGCAAAGTGTAACATGACGTTCTAGCGAAGGATTGCAGGATCGGCAACCTCGGCACATTTTAGGTGAGGAGAAAGGCTAGGGAAGATCCGAGGCGCGTCTCACTCACCTCAACTCAATTCCAAACACCCCCCAAATTCATCAAAACGACCATTAAATTCATCAACACTCACACAAAACCTCAATATGGCTGATGAAGTTGAACCCAAGAGGCTGAGCCAACCATTCTCAATCCCAGACCCAACCAGCTTCTCCAACTTCCAGCGCGACATCTACCAATCCTTCCGCCCACCAATCTTCTCAACAAACCCCACAGAATGGGAATCCCTAGCCAAGGAAAAGATCCCCGCCACCAATTTTGGCTACGTCTACGGTTCAGCGAGTAGTGCTGCTACTGCGAAGGCGAATAGCGAGGCGTTTAGTAGATATCGCCTTAAGCCGCGTTTTCTCGTTGACGTCACTAGGCGCGATGTTGACGTTGAGTTGTTCGGTACAAAGTACAAGAGTCCCCTGCTTGTAGCGCCTATCGGTGTGCAGAGTATTCTGCATCCTGATGCCGAGGAGGCTACGGCGAGGGCGTGTCATAACGTTGGTATGCCGATGATTCTATCGACTGCAGCGACGCGCACGATTGAAGAAGTCGCTGCGGCGAATGCGGATGGTGATAGATGGTATCAACTCTACTGGCCGAAGCCGCAGTTCGAAGAAGTCACCGCTAGTCTTCTCGCGCGCGCAAAAGCTTCAGGCTACAAGGTCCTCGTTGTCACGCTGGACACCTTTTCACTTGGCTGGAGACCTACAGACCTCGACACGTCATATCTGCCGTTCATCTGGGGCCAAGGCTGTCAAATTGGCTTCTCGGATCCTGTTTTCAACAAGTTGTTTGATGAGATGCAGAAGAATGACTCGAGAAGTATTGCCGAGAAACTTTCTGAACTTTGGACGATTATGAGAAGGCCTGGGACTGTATACGGTGCTGCTAGAGTCCTCGCCAATGCAAAGACCTTGATCAAGTCGAAAGCTTGGATTGATGTGATCAACTCTGGTACATACCGTTCGTGGAGCGACCTCAAGATCTTAAAGGATCTCTGGGACGGACCAATCGTTCTCAAGGGCATCCAGACAGTTGAGGACGCCCATCTCGCTATTGAGCATGGCGTCGACGGCATCATCGTTTCCAACCACGGCGGCCGCCAACTCGACGGCGCTATAGCCTCATTGGACGCACTAGCGGATATCGCAGCGGACAAGAATGTTAAGGACTCAAATCTGACCATCATGTTCGACAGCGGTGTTCGAACTGGTTCGGATGTGCTGAAGGCGTTGGCTCTTGGTGCAAAGGCAGTCTGTATTGGAAGACCTTATGCTTATGGTCTTGCCGCGGGTGGACAGGAGGGTGTTGAGCATATTTTGAGATGTTTGTTGGCAGATATGGATAACATGCTTGCGAATGCTGGGAAGAAGAGTGTGAGGGACTTGAGTAGAGATGATCTTCAGATTTTGCCGCTTTCCAAGATTTGAAAGCTCGACAGTGTGGTATCTATGTTGTAGCTAGCCATCCCTTTTGATTCCAATCCATCAAATGCCCAAATGCCCTCCAGAATCAATTAAAGAATACATCATCAAGACGATGAGAAGAATGAAAAGCTACCGCCTAGTCCCTCACAGAACACTTGGCTCAAAGCTTACTTGGAGCAAGGCTTGCCATCAGTGTTACCGCAATCGTTTGTATCAGTACACTTGGACCCACAGCCATAGGAAATGAAGTCAGAGGGCGTAGTCTGCTCCCAGTTATCCATGCACTTAGTCTCATCTCCATGACCCCAGTTACATCTCTGTCGACGATATCCCTTCTGTCTCATGACCTCCTGCTGGGTCCAAACAGTATGACAAGCGCCATCATCCCAAGTGCAAGCAGTCAGGTCCTGAGCCTGAACACACTTGGACTCGGTGTCGGTAGTCGTGAAGTCAAGACCAAGGCTAAAACCCTCGATCTCAGCACCAACGCTGACACTGACGCTTTCGGATCGCTCCTGGCAGACCTCGTTGCCGACGAGCTTGGTGGCAGTGCAGACTTGGGTGCCGGTGCAGTAGATGTTGCCGGAGGCTTTCTGCCATGGGGTGTATTCTTTTGAGGTCTCGAGGACGAAGTAGTCGTACCAGCATTTACGGACCTTGGGGAATTTGTAGGGATGGGTGGTTCGGTCGGAAGTTACGTAGGTTCCTTCGCCGTCAGTGTAAGGACCTTCATAGGTTCTGGAAGTGTCATCGCAGGCAGGGAAACCATCGCGCTTGGCAAGACCTTGGCTAGGGGCAACTGGGCCAGCTTGGGCGATGGCCAGAAGAAGGGAAGAGGAGACAAGGGTTTGAAAGAGCATGGTAAATTGTATTGATGAGTAGCTTGAAGGAGTGGAAAGTTGGGTGAGCGGGTGAATGTGGTTGATGGTAAAAGCGATGTTGAGATCCAGAAGGGTTATGTGCTGCTCTTTATAGTCGTCATTCGGCAATCAATCTCCCTTTCATTGCTTTCAGCTGTTCTATAAGCGAAGATCATCCCATAAGCTGCCAAGGACTCAGGATCGCCGAAGCTGAGAAGGACGTCTCACGATACAAGACAGGATGAAACGCGATCATGCATCTTCCTTGCTCAACCGGTCCAGTATGCCCACATCAACAGCCAGTAAACAGTTTCGAAGACTAAAGACGAAATTAGCAGTATGCTATATGATATCAATGGCAGGAGCTGAAACAACAGGTAGTAATGTAGATAGTAAGCTAACTAAGTTCTGTCTGCTGATTTAAGCTCTCAGCCACAAGCCGCAACTGTAAATAACACATCTAGCTAACAACTTAGACATTATACCATAATGACTAACCAATTGCTACAGCCAAAGGCTGATGTAGATAGTAAGCATGGTAGTTACACAAGAGGCTACGTCAGCAGCTTTGCAAAACATTGGTCATGAAGGGCCAGTATAGCCATGTTCTATACATCTATTTGCATAACAGGAGCAAGGCGTTATGTTTCCGTTAGCTGGTATAAGTCGAAGCATCCTACAAACTAATTGATAGTAACTTACACTGCGATCTTCTCAAAGCCTTCTCCTGAAGTCTTGGCCCCCATACTTGGCAGCTACTCCCGGGACATCGGGCTCCACCCGTTTAATTGCAGATAAGCGGCGACCACAGCTGCCAAGTGATGATCTGCCGATTTATCCAAGTACCGCTCATTACTAGAAAGGAACTTCTCGCCTCACCGGCAGTCAGCGGCCATGGCGTTGAGCAACGGCTGTAATCCCAATCACGGATCTTCGCTTCACATCTCCTATTCTTGGTCCACGTAGATGGAGTGAAGGACGGGCCTGGCTCGTTATAAAGCACTTTTCTTTTGACACCAGCTGTAGACTTCCACGCTTAGTGCATGACCATGAATGGGACTTGATTATTAGGGCTGGGGCAATCTGGCCAATGATGAAGCATAAACTTCCAAAAACAAGACCCTAAGCAACAGTGATGGCAACCAGTGTTTTAACCGTATGTGTTTATTGGTGTTCCTTACCTTTGTGCCCTTGGGGCTGAAGCTTTATTCAAGCCTTCAACCCTATCATGAATAATTAAACTTAAGCCGTGCCATGGTCTCTTGGCAAGAGTTTCTCTGTAACAGTCTCACCAAACTTGTCTATTGTCGTGTCGTCACTAGAAACAACCTTATCGCATAGGAGCCGAAGTCATGTTCTCACACCGAAAATAAAAACTTGCACTATCGTGACAGGCCTCCAAACTGGTGTCTGCCGCCATTAACTTGTAGACTCCATGTCTTAGCAGTAGAACATGCCTATAAGCTCAGCCGTACTGATAGGACAGAGAGCAAGAAGAGTATAATAATTAAAATTTTAATCATATCTTTATCGGACCACGTGTTCTGTAGTGATAAGGTAGGCATTGTGACTTGACGTATAAGCCGTGAGCAAGTTACGTTATTTGCAGGTGAGGCTTGTGGGTAGGAGCATAAATCAGCATAAAGAACTTAGGAGTCGCACGCTCCTCGATTTAAACCATGTCCTAAAGTTTCCAATGCTTTCTTTTCGTACATGCTGTCACACTTTGACTTTGTTCATTCAAAAGCCTGTTTGGTTAGAGGTCAAGAAAAGCACTGCAATGCACTACTTAGAGTTGACTCTCTGGAACTTTGTCGCAAGAACTATCTTCGACCGTCAATATTACTCACAGATTTAATGTTTGGTGTATACAAATTTTTATTATTGCGATTAAATAAAGTTATGTTGTAGTATAGACACTTTCGGAAATATATATGAAAGGCGACAGAATAGCGTTTCCTGTCACAAAAGAATATAAATATTACGGTTACCAGCTGCTCTAAATAACCAAATCTCCCTTTCAAAACCCTTGATCGTTTCGATTTCCCATCGACCATGGAACCCAAGCCCATCGAAGCGTTTGGCGCCTCTTTGCAGGGGGATGTTTTGTGTCCCTGCCATTTATCACATCGACAGGCTTACTAACACAGCCAGATACTACAACAACAAATGCCTTTCAGATGTCGTGATTCGTTGCGGTGGCCAGGACTTTGCAGTCCACAGCCTTGTCCTGTTTTGTCATTCTGACTACTTCAAAAGGCAGCTGACTGGGCCGTGGAGGGTGAGTCCTCCTATCCTTACTGGCAATATAAACCGACCAAATGAAGGAGAGTGAGGACAAAACTATCGAAATTAAAGACTTTGACGCAAATATTGTGGAGACTATGCTTCGTTTTGTTTACTTTTTCGACTACGACGTCCCTCCCAATACACGCCCTATGATCTTCCACGCTGAGGTTTACCAGATTGGCGACAAATACGGCATCGACCTGCTCAAAAAGCAAGCTGTAAACAAATTCGAACGCGTCATTAATGAAGTCGAAGTTACCGCTGGGTTTGCAAGTAACTTGGCCGACACGATCACCATTGTGTATAACACCACGCCATCGGGAGACCCAGGCCTCAGAGACATCGTTGTGCAGAGCTCGTGCACACACTTTGGGTTCCTCATATCAGAGACGTCATTTAAGGAGGTACTGGGGACGAATGGAGATTTCTCAGCCGATCTTGTCAGCCTGATACATGAGAATTGGGAAAAGTATTGCTATTGTAAATGTCTATTGTACAAGGCTGCTTTTAAATTGACGATAGATTCCCCTGGTGATTAAATCCCAGACTATCAAGAACCAAAGCCAATCTTCTGTCCCGTCTGCGGTTGTCAACCGATATCGCCGGATGAGAAACCCAATTGGCTTTACTACTTTAAGGGAGATGGTGATCTTGACCAAGGGGACGGAAGGGACACCAAGCGGATGTGGGATAAGTTCACAGAATCAATAGCGAGTCATTGGAACACATAAGGCTACGCAGTTGATTATGTACGGGATGAGCAGTGTATGGGACGTTGTGTAGATTTGATGATTACAAATCGCGGTGTCTATGAACCTGGGCGTGTCCCAGACGGGCTTTGTGGTAACACAGAATAATATTTTGTTTTTGCTGGTGGTCTTACTTAGCACTTTATTTGTACATCTTCCAGCACTAATAGGTAATAGTGTTCAGACAAACTTTAGTTCGTTCACTCTTTAATAAATTAGATCCTTGATCTACATGAAATATACAGGCACCTTATACCCCACCTGCTGCCAATAAGGTTACTAATTGAGTCAATAGAAAAGCATATTATTCTGTTCTTAATTAGCTATGGGGGGATTGCGGCCTATAAGGTTAAGCTTTAGGCTGCGAACACAGGTGATGAGGAGGCATATATAAGAAATCGAAGTGTTCCATTTCCCCCTCCTTCTTTTATTTCTTTGAGAATTACTCCGTCTGTTCTGCCTTGGAAACATCACATTCGAATGGCCCCTGTCGCAAAGATGCAGTCACCACCATTTGAAGACTTTAGCGCATCCTTGAAGAAGTATGTTTCTATATCACCACTCCGATGAGGCTGTTGCTAACAGAACAGGTACTTCAACAATATAAGCCTTTCAGATGCCGTCATCAAATGCGGAGGACAGGATTTTGCAGTCCACAGTCTTGTTTTCTTTTGCCATTCCAAGTATTTCAAAAAGCAACTCGATGGGCCATGGAAGGTTTGAAAAGCACCTTTCCCCCGCAATAATAAACCATAACTAATAAACCACAGGGAAGTTCTGAGCGAGTCATAGAAATCACGGATTTCGGCCCCGCTGTTGTCAAGGCGATGATCGTCTTTTTCTATGGCTTCGACTACGAGTCCCCGACGGATTCATCAGCTATGACATTCCATGCCAAGGTCTATCAAATTGCTGATAAATATGACATTGAGGCCCTAAAGAAACTTGCTGCGACGAAGTATCGCACCAGCATCGATGCGGGATAGGAGATGGATAGCTTTCTAGACGCAATCGAACTTGCATATACAACTACACCACCCGGGGACCGAAGATTGCGTGACATCGCTGTGAAGGTTACCATCGAAAGGATTGGAACGTTGATGAGTCAGGACGCGTTCAGCGAAATGCTGAGTGCCAATCCTGATCTCGCTGCCGACATTATCCGCTGTTTGCATAAGGATTCAAAAAGACTTCGAGAGATATCAGCAAAAGTCCAAAAGCAAATGGAAGGGGCTCACCGGGATTTACAAAGGTCTAGGGACCAGTTAGCAAGGGATCGGAATGCCGAGGGCATTCTCGGGGTTATTTCACTTCGTAACACTCTTGGGAGATAAGGGAGTAGCAAATTTAGTATCAAAGAGCCCGAGATTCTCATTCTGACTACGACTTTCAGAAACCAACTTGATGCCGTGCTTATGATCTAGTATCCACTGACACCAACTCTGAAAAGCGAAGGGTCACTCTCAATCTTCTTCCGAAGAGGTCCATTCTTGAGTTCATCGACATCCCACTTCGCCCAGATGAACCTCCCGTGGAGAAACTCGGCTTCTTCAGACGCTGCCCAAACCGCAAAATCGCCAGGCAATTTGACTGCATCTGTCAGCATGGTTCCAGCTCATGGGGTTCAATACATACTGTCATCCCACTTAAAACTATTCTCATCGGTGAAACGTTCGAAGGACTCGGTATAGTGGAGCCCGGGCTCGAAGCTGATGACCTGCATCTCACTGGAGGGGACGGTCATGGCGATGTGTTGCATCATCATTGTCCCAGCGCTCTTAGTGATTGAGTATAGAGGAATGGGAATAGAAAGTTGAGTTAGATGGATTGCAATACTGGATAAGTTAAGGAGAACCTGGTGCGTGTAAGATTATACAACAGCATATGTTATGAGGGCTTATGGACTTACCAGCTTCCGCGAAGGGTCAATTTCTCGCTGCTTATGAAACAAACTAGTCCATAGATATGGAGCAATAAGGTTCACACCAAGGCCATCCTTGAATGTCTCATATCCAAGTCCAAGGATAGTGTTGGGCAGCCACATTTTCGCAGCACTCAAAACAAGAACATCGACGAAGATACCATCTTCGGCAAGTTTGCTCCAGAACTCTTGCGTGGCATTCTCATCAGCGAAATCATTGATAATCGGGATGACTTCGACATTGGAGTACTTCGTCTTGATTTTGTCAGCGGCTTTGTCCAAGGCATTTTTGCGTCGGCCGGTGATGATGAGACGAGTCGCAGAGGCTGCGGCGAAGGACTCGGCGATGCTGAAGCCAATTCCAGTAGAGGCTCCAGCGACGAGAACAGTACGGCCAGCCTGAGACAGTTCGGGACGAGTTGGTGAGATTGCCTCGTATGATTCGCGATGGACTTTGCTAATGAGATTGCTGCCGTTGGTAGGTGCTTCGACATTCTCCCAAGGGTTTTCCTCGGGTCTAGTCTCTGGTGCAGAAGGCATATTGGATAGTAATTGCAAGGTATTCGGGTCTTGAAGAAAATTGATTAGTGATGAGATCTGGGCATCAAACCGAGGAGACTTGGAAGTTGATCCATTATATACAGATCTCCTTGTCAATCCATATATCGCGATAGTAGTATAACAGAATGTTGACATGTCGGAAGTCTGCGGGTAAATCCATAGAAACCCGCATGATGCCCTAAGAGCGCTAAATTTCCAGGCTTAGCTTACATGACGATAAGCTCATCTCGAAAGGTATTCCGCCAAGAACCCGCAAGATCTCCGCACGATAGCTGACAAAGGTCGCTCACGTTAGTTCGATCTCCCTAAATCTCACCCGCAGCCAATTTCAGAAACCCGCAATATTCCCGCATCAACATAATCACGATGGGTTCTACGACAAAACTTAAAGCATGTTACGCGTGCACGAACGGAAAGCGGAAATGTGACAAAGCTCAACCTATTTGCGGGCGCTGTAATGATCGAGACGTTGAATGCCGATATCCACCGACGAAACGGAAGAGAGTGCACACATCGTCAGCGCCCGGCGCGGAAAATGGCGGAGAGAGTGCAGGCAGACTCAGTGTTGGACCACCGAGTCTGATGCAAATACCTTTCTCGACACAAAACGATGGCTTGATAGACCTCAATCAGTGGGCGGCAACGCTGAGCAATTGGGACGCCCTCCCCCCTGCTGACTTGCCAGACGACTCGCCCGCGACGAGCAGTGAGACAATCTCGAGCCAGAAGGATCCGGTCGACTTCTTCCTCAGACCCGAGGCATGGGCCATCCGACACATTCCCTTCACTACCCCATCATTTCCCAACTCTGTCTGCATGAACTACATTCACGGCATTCATGAGTTCTTCACCGAATGGGTCACCATCTCTCACAGCCCCTTCATACACAATCAGCTCTACGCCGATGCGGGGCTGCCGCCATCAATACAAGATGCGTTCACTTGTATCATCCTGCATAACTCAAAAACACCCGCGAACGAGACAGTGATTGATGAATTACTAGCGTCGAAAACATCAGCGTTACTCAAGGCATATTGCCCGGACCTCGTCGGTCCTGAAGTGACGATTGGCATTCGTGAGCACCTGTCTCGGGCTCAAGCATTATTCGTCCATCTTGTGCTAGCACTCTTCTCGCCATCCATTAGCGCGCGAGCCAATGCGGAACAACAGATACAAACTCTTCTCTCATGGACGCGTCAACTCTGGGAAGCGGCTCTTCGCGACCCGGATATTGGCCTGCCATGCGATGGTGGCGATAGCTCGGCAGCTGCAGCCTCTGCCAACGGCATTATTCTAGACTCGATCTTCGACGGTGATCCCCTACCTCGCAAATGGCGCTCTTGGGTGTTGTCGGAGAGTATCCGGCGCATATGGCTATTGGCAACTTCGACGATCGGCGTATACCTTACACTTAAACAGAAATGGGCTGAGTGCCATGGCGGTATCTACTTCACGGCTCATAGAGACCTATGGGAAGCCAGAACTGGCTTTGCATGGGCAGCAGCATGTCGGAAAGCAGATCCGCTGTTTATATGTAGCCTCGATTGCGAGGGTCTGTTTCTGAGTGCAAAGGCATCAGACGTAGATCCAATGCTGGTCAATCTGTTTACAATTATGTGGGGTGTTGAAAGAGTCGAGAATTGGGTTGCGAGAACATGTGAACCTGGAGAAGATGTAAGGGTTTGGAGGGGGACGAATTTGCCGATGGAGAAGGGAAGAATTGCACCTTCATAAGATCGATGATCCTGCCAAGAGCTTTTGCGACGGCACATAGATCTAGTAACCATTTTAGAGAAGACATTTTGTCATGGACAATATCGCATGAGCAAACTGGAGGTCAGCATTAGTGGCGGAGATCCTCAGGTCACTGTGCCTCATGTAAGGAAGAATGGTGGTGTTGGGGGATACACCGATTCTGGATATGTTCGCTATTATTTAATTTAATAAGTAACATTCGAGAGGCCAGAGGATGTATCGGCAGTCTTTTCCCTTATAAAGATAGTGCTCAGTCGATGTTACAAGCAGAATAAAGCTACTGGCAATACGAAGCTCGCCGTACAGAATTGCCCAAAAGCGTAATATCAGACGGGCCGCCGAGCAAGCGGAATTCTCCACCTGCGCTGTTTTACGTGAGACAAAGTCTGACGTGTGAGATTATAGTTCTCACTACAACTACCGAAGGAGTGTTCAAAGCATTATAGACCCTGGCTTTCTTATTTTATCTGACAGGCTTCACAATCAACTTCAACATCCAACATGACCAAGCCGCAAATCAGTGTCAAAATACCCCCACCTTCCGATGCGGAGGACAAGAGTGTCGTCTCAGCCCTGACAGATATCGTCAACACTGCCTACAAAAAAGCCGAGTCCGATATCTTCACCCCATCATACCAACGAACCTCCACCGCCGAAATCACCAAATTTCTAAACAACGGCCAACTCGCGGTAGCGTACCTACAACCAAACAACGAGCCCATCGGCTGCGTCTTCATCAAACTCATAACACCGGCCCTCGGAGAGTTTGGCATGCTGGCGCTCGATCCACAGTACCAAGGTACTGGTGCAGGGCGGCAATTAGCGGTCTTTGCGGAAGATGAATGCAGACGAAGAGGTTGTACGACGATGCGGCTGGAGATTCTTGTACCGATGACGTTTCATCATGAGGGCAAGGCAAGGTTGTTGGGGTGGTATACGAGGATGGGTTATGAGCTTGTTAAGTTGGGGGATTTTGCGGATGATTATCCTGATTTGGTGAACTTGCTTGCTGGTCCGACGGAGTACAGGGTGTTTGAGAAGAGTCTTGTCTAGTGATGGAAATAAGAGCGGTGTCAATGAAAAATGGCTGATGGTTCTTTGAAGGTCTTTTTCGTAGCCGAAGATCAAACTGGACATGTCGATATCAGGGCCTAGGTCTTGGCATGAATATCGACATCATCCAGAATAGCCTCATTCCTCTTCGCAGCAGCATCCCTCGCCCTCTTGAGCCGTCTCGTCGCAACATCCACTTTCCAAGTAAACGACCAAGTGATCACGTTCATGATAATAGCCATACCAATGAATCCCATCGCGATTCCAAACGAGGTTGTATACTTTGGTGCGAAGCGCGAATTAAACAGCTGCGATCCAACTGCGCCTCCAATCTGACCGTAACTATTCGCAAATGCAATGGCAAAGGCTGAACCGGTGGCTCCATCCGTTGTTTGGACTCTCCATGGCCACATCATTGTATACCTAGACCTGTTAGAACCACGGAGAAGAAATGGTTATGTTGACCTACCAAGCGATCGAGAAGCCCCCTGCTATAACAGTGGCTGCATACACACCTCCTGTGCTGGGGAAGGTGTACAGAACAACGTAGCATGCTTCTATGATTATCATGAAGCTCAGTGGGATGAGAGGTAAAGGGAAACGGCCGGTGTTAGCGACCCATCCGAACACTATGGTGAGTACACAGGCGAAAATGGCTGGAGGGATGTTCAGCAGCTGAGCTTCCGCGATGCCACTGCAGCGAACCAATGTCAGCGATCATATTTCTTGGAGGCCTTCCATGGAGACCTACGTGAAGCCGAGGTTTGCGATAACTGTCGGCTGATAGAAGTTGAGTCCCGTTGTTCCGATGGTATAAAATGCCCAGCAAAGAAGAAATAGCCAGAGTTTGTGATCTTTCAGAGTGTTCCGGAACTCTTTCCAGTCAAAGTCTTTCTCCGCAGCTCTAGGAGCGTTAATGGGAAGTCGAGCTTGGACGAATGCCTTTTCTTCTTCGGACATCCAACGAGCTGTATCTGGGACTGTTTCCGATGTCAGTATACAGCGCTATGTTGGTAGTATGAACTCACAATCAGGCATAAAGATATATGCAAAGATACCAAGAAGAATAGTGAATACTCCCTCCGTTAAGATAAGCCTAGAACTTGAGTCAGCTTAGCCTTGAGATATGTTTGCGGGGCGTTTACCATTTCCAGCCCGACAAGCCCTGTGCATGAACACCGTTGAATGCAAAGGCAAGGACACCGCTAACAACGGCACTAAAGTTACCAAGGATAGTAACAAGAACAATACGCGATGCCATTTCATCAGGGCGGTACCAGTAGCATAACTGCAGAAGCATACCAGGCCAGAGTCCAGCCTCGAAGAGGCCAAGAAAAGCGCGGACTGTATACAAGCCTGCGGCGTTTTTTACTGCAGCGTGACAGACGAGAACAATACCCCAGGATATCTGTTCAAACAGTCAGACGGGGGGTTTAGAGATAGGATAGGGAAACCAACCATGATTCTTGCTTGCCAAACTGATGGCTTGAGGCGCTTGACCAGCAGGTTGGAAGGTGTCTCCGCCAAGATATACGGGATCTTTCAGTACGTTAGTGATAGTTATGAGACGTGGGCTTATAGACAGACATAATACGCCATTGTGACAAAGTTGTAGTCATCAGCCGAGATGTTCAGCTCCGTCATGATATTCCTCGGCGTTCCGCGATCCATGATTCGAGCATTCGAAACCTACAACATTAGCACCCTAGCATCAAAGATAGCACTGCACTTACGTTGGAAGCATCAATAGACTTGACCATGTACATGACCGAAAGCAAGGGAATGAGATGCCAGTCAATTCGTCGCAGCAACTTCTTCTCCTGTTGGCTACTCAACCTGGTCCGCGCTCCCATAAGCCTTCCATCATATCCAACGATGTTCTCATTTACATCATCAGAGGTGGGGATAGATTCTCCTCGGATGACGGTGTTGTAATGTCGTTTGATGGGCGGCTCTCCGGATGAAGAGTCGGGAAGCTCATGAGTCTTCTCATCAAAGCCTTGAGAGCCGATGTGGCCTTTAGGAGAAATATCAGAAGACGCCATTTTCACGATGATCTTCTCTAGGCTTTGCAGAATCTATCAAGGTACCTCATTAAAGATATAAATGTTGGCCGCTTCGCTTGTGTATCCTACTCCTCACCCCACGATATGTCGACATCCGCGATCGGCATTCCTCATCTTGGCGTGCGGGAGGGATATAATCGCGCAACCAATTAACTCCATCTGTTATCTCCAAGACTATCTCTCAAATAATACTACCTCAACAATTAATGCGAGTATTTCTATAAAAGGTGTTGCTATGTCGGGTTCGAGATAGTATCCGAGGTTGAGTCTCCCCGCTTTTGGCAGATGAGGAAATAGTGCCCGTCAATGGTGACATCCGTACAACGATAAAAGAGGAAACTGATTGGCTTCTCGAGATTGCTTATCAATTTGTGACGATCAACGTTATATCAAGATACACGGGGCCCAGTTTGGATGGTTCATTTCTTTTACCCCTCTTTGTTATCTGCAGGTTGTTATCGACGATGAAGCTCATCAACATCCCCCTCTTCAGTGCCGCTGCGACGACGGCGTTCAACCTGGGAAAAGTCCAGTTCCCTTTCTCGCATGGGTCACTAGAGTCATCACCTCTTCTCGATCTACACAAGTCGCTCGTCGAGCGACCCTCAATCACTGGCTCAGAAAAGCACGTCACCGACTTTCTCAAAACATACCTCCAAGATGCGGGCTTCACCGTGGAGACTCAAACAATCGCCAAGAACCGCGATAATGTCTTGGCTTACTACAATAACACGAGAAAAACAAAAGTTCTCGTGACGTCTCATATTGATACTGTTCCCCCATTCTGGCCTTATGAGCGGCGAGGTGATGAGATCTGGGGTCGAGGAACAGTCGATGCAAAGGGCAGTGTCGCAGCGCAGATCATTGCTGTCCAAGACCTATTTGAGAAGAAAGAAGTCAGTGAAGGCGATGTAGCGTTGTTGTTCGTGGTGGGTGAAGAAACAGGTGGACCGGGAATGGGTAACGTCAATGATCTAGGTCTATCCTGGGAGTCCGTCATCTTTGGTGAACCAACAGAGCTCAAACTCGCTCGAGGTCACAAAGGCGGACTGGGCTTTACTATCAAAGCAAACGGAAAGGCTGGTCATTCTGGATACCCTGAGACGGGAAGCAATGCTATTGATAGTCTTGTTCGTGGATTAGCTGCTCTCCAAAAGATTGAGTTTCCTGGAAGCGAAGAGTTTGGGAACACTACTCTCAATGTGGGTAGGATTGAAGGCGGTGTAGCTGGAAATGTCATCCCAGCGAGTGCCTATGCTACAGGAGGAGTTAGAGTCGCTGGTGGAACTCCAGAGGGTATCAGGGAGCTAATACGTCAGGCGGTTGAGGAGAGTGACCCGAGCCTTGTCGTTGAGTTCTCGTATGGTATTGGACCAGTGCCAACGGACTATGACGTTGACGGTAAGTAAATCACCAGAAGATGGAACTGTGACTAACTTGATAGGCTTTGAGACTGTAGTACTGAACTACGGGACAGATATCCCGAGACTCAGGGGGAGCCATAAGAGATATCTGTACGGACCTGGCTCGATTCTCGAGGCGCACTCTGCGCATGAGCACTTGAAGGTTTCGGATCTGGAGCAGGCTGTTGAGGGGTTCAAGAAGTTGATATCTCATGCTCTTGAACAAGCTTCTGAGCTCTGAGGGACGACAAGTCAAGATCAGATTGTTTTCTTGGCTCAAACATTACTCCAAGGCCATTTTCGGTAGTTCAAATCACTGCTAGTCCTCGGATCTCATAGCAAATCAAATAACAAAGTCCAATGACTCAGATGGTTTGGGCCTCTCTATATAACCATAGAGATAACTACTGCCTTTAATTGGGGATGGCTGCTGCCTTTAGGGTCTGCGATAAGGTCGTGGGAGGTCATAAGAGGCCTCATCCCCCAGCACACAAAGGTAAAGAAGCCTCTTATGACCTCCGACAACCTTATCACAGACCCTAAAGGCAGCAGTTATCCCGAGCTAACGGCAGCAGCCATCCTCATAGTCATTCAGAGAGGCGCATACCTTCCAAGTCATTGACGGAAAGTCAATTTCCTCCTATATCCAAACGCCCGCTCAACTACCCATGCTTCGTGATCTAACGACTCTTTCCATGCTCGATGCAACCAGCACATCTTCCCGTAACTAAACCTCTGCTGGCTTCCGTCCCGTGATGAATCGATAACTCGTGATCAATCTCAACTCACGACTTCGAAACTCCCTCTTCACGCCCTCCATCAACACCATAACCTGATCGTGAGAATAATTCCACACACGCGTGAACAAAGCTGGTGTATGCGACTCAACCGACATTTGCATATGCGTCAGCTCAAACTTTCCAAGCTCCTTCAGCGTCGGATCTTTCGCCCATGGACCAATGGGTATCTACCAAAATTAGCAACCACCGATGCAACGGTGAGATAAAAACTTACTCTGTAAACTCTCTCAACGACATCTTCGAACCCAGCATCAATCATCCACTGCTTATGATACTTCGCCACATTGATCTGCTTCCCAAACATCTTGCTCGCCTCATCAAGCTTATTAACCCACTCCATCGTCCACGGCGCCCTATCACAACTATCGTCATCGCTGAAGATCCACGCATCATACTCCTGCATTTCCATGTATCCGCCTGGCTTCAGGTTATTAAGCGCCTGCTGATAAAACCTCATCCAATCTGCACTCGTACCACTGAGCGCCCGACCGTGGATGTAGTCAAACTTCTCACTCTCGCGGTACGTCCACTCATCTTCGTAGTCGTCAACGTGAAACATGCAATTACCTGGTACCCAGTCCGGCTGGATCGGAGAGAGGTCTATGCCTGCGACTGTAGCGTTGGGGTACTCGTCTGCCATTTCTATGGCCCAGATACCTGTGCCGCAGCCGAGATCCAGGATGCGGTATTCGTCGGGTGAGTCTGGGTTAGGTAGCGGTGCTGTGTGTAAAGCGCCGCCGAGGAGTAAGCGCCAGATGTGATGCTGAAGATCTAGACGCTGTTGCTCCTGATCGTCGTTGGGGAGGACGTATTGGCCCTCGCGAAAAGCGTGGTAACGACGGCCATTTTCATACTGGTAGTCGTAGATTGATGACGTGACGGAAGCCGTGTAGGTTGAGCCTTGGTCAGAGCCATAAGTAGAGTCTGCATCATCGCCAGCTATTTCATCCTCCTAAAAATAATCAATACGATATATTAATTGTTGCGTCAGTGAGTCAAAGCGTACATCGACTTGGAGCGGCGCATGCTCTTCTGGCTGTTGGTCCTCGTCATCTGCGGGCGATCGGCGCGTCTCGCCAGGATCTTGACCCGACAGACTGGTAACGGGTGGAGGAGACCCTGACGCTACAGGCGACGAAGACGTCTTTGGTTTGGAATCGTGTTCAGAGCCCATAGCGGTAAGATAAGGAGCAGCGATGGCCCAAATAAGCACTATTAGGTATGTGAAACCGTAGTCATGTCAAGCTTGGAGCGGAGTATGAATGAGGGAAAAGATAAATCAGCCACGTGGGGAAAAGCGCGGGACACACGGAAGAGAGAGAGAGAGAGCGGAGAGAGCCACAGACACAGAAAATTGGGAATTCCCAGGACCGTGGTACGATTGGGGAAACACGCGAGGATGGGCTCGAACAGGTTTAGTCACATCGATCTAGGAATGCATCTCCGTCTTTTAGAGGGGGGCCTAGACTCTAGCAGCACCAACTAAAGCCAAGTCGGCTAAGGAAATAAACCCTCACCGAATTTCTCCCCCTTCTCCTCTTTCCATCAATTACAGAGCCAGCAAAGACAGACAAACAAACAAACAAAGCAATGGCCAACGATAAACTCATCTGCGTCGTTGGCGCCACAGGCAACCAGGGCGGCTCCGTCGCCCGTCGCTTTCTCGAGGCGGGCTTCAAGGTGCGTGGCTTGACCCGTAACACCGCCTCACCCTCCGCCCAAGCCCTGTCATCGGCGGGAGCCGAAGTCGTGGCTGTTGATCTCAATGACGTCTCGACTCTCAAGAGTGCCTTTGCGGGAGCAAACGTTATCTTCAGCGTGACCAACTACTGGGAGCCTTTTTTCCGACCAGATTGTCGGGAGCAGGCGGAGAAAGAAGGTATTTCGTGTCGAAAGTTTGCGTACAACGTTGAGGTGCAACAGGGCAAAAACATTGTCGATGCTGCTGCTACGGTGGTTGATAGCCTGGATGATAATGGGTTTTTGGTCTCAACGCTGAGTCAGGCTGAGAAGTGCAGTGGAGGACAGTTCAAGGAGTTGTATCATTTTGATGGCAAGGCGGATGTTTTTCCGCCGTATGTTGATGAGAAGTATCCTGAGCTTGCGGCCAAGATGTCGTGCATTCACACGGGATACTTTTACACCAGCTTCAACATTTTGCCCGACTCCTATATGAACAAGGTAGGTTCTTCCACGTTTCCCACGGGCCGGCACTGACAAGATGTAGCTCCCTGATGGAACCTTTGAAATGTCCTTCACTACCTCCCCCGACAGCCTCGTTCCTCATCTCGACCCAGTAGGAGATCTAGGCAATTTCACCTACGCCGTGTTCCAAATGCCCCCAGGTAAAGCTTACATGGCTGAAGGCACAACTTGCACATGGCCAGAGTGGATTGAGACCTGGGGCCGCATCAACAATGTCCCCGTCAAGTACCGCCAGGTGACGCCAGATGAAATGACTGCTGCCACGCCTGATCGGGACGCGGGTATTGAGACAGGATACATGTTTTCGTATACTTCTGATCCTGGGTACGATGGCGGTATGAAGCTGCTCAAGGCGAAGGATATCCGAGAGGTATGTGTTTTGTTCTGAGAGTTTGGAAGGATGCTGACTTTACAGGCTGGCATTGACTGCCCCATGACGAGCTGGGAGGAATGGGCCAAGAAGTACGACTGGTCTGCCATTCTTAACAAATAAGGGCTCCAAGAAATTAGGCATGATGATTATTAGCGCGAAATCTGTTGCAAGTGGAACTTTTTAGAGTAGACAACATTACGGTCGAAAGCATGAGAAATGAATATGAGAACGATCAGTATTTCTTTCCAGTCTGCTGCTACAGTAAAGCAGAACTTCTCTGTATCAGATGATCAAGCAGCCGTGGACATTGTTACTCTTCCAACTGCCACTTGGCAGCTCCCGTCGCATGCAATTCCACAGTATCAAACATCGGCATATCGACATCCCCAGGCTTCAATAACATCTGCAACTCTGTACACCCCAAAACAACCCCTTCGGCACCCCTCCCATACAAGTCCCTGATCTGATCCATATAAAACTCCCTTGACTGAGAAAGTACCCGATTACAAGAAAGCTCTTCAAAAATCACACGATCCATCCTCTTCCTCACCTCCTCCCCCTTCGGAACAAGAACCCCAACCCCAAACCTCCTCTCCAGCCTCCCCTTCAAAAAGTCCTGCTCCATACTAATCTGCGTTCCCAACAACGCAACCTTCTTCAACCCTTGTTTCACTATTGCATCACCCGTAAAGTCAATGATATGCAACAATGGAAGACCTGTTGCATTTTCAACATCCTCTGCCCAGCGATGATTCGTGTTTACGCAGAGAACGATGGCTTCTGCGCCGATGGACTTGAGATTCTTTGCGGCGGTGCAGATCTGGCGGGATACTTCGTTGTAGTTGCCTGTCTGGAAGAAACGAAAGAGCTCAGCGTGGTCGAAGGAGTGGAGGAGGAGTTTGGAGGAGTGGCCGCCGCCGAGACGGTTTTGGACGTAGGCGTTTATTTGTTTGTAGTAGAGGAGGGTTGCGTTGTAGGTCGTGCCGCCGAGAAGACCTAGCACACGCATTCTTGCTGTTTATCGCTGACCTTTCCTCTTTATGATGGGATTGAGGCAGAGTTGTAGAGAAATACGCAGTGATGAGGGGAGTTTGTAGTGATTAAACGACTTCGCGGTTGAGTTTGGGTGGAGGTGGGGTTCATCTTGTTAGTGCAAGACTTGGAGAAAGCTAATCTAGCGCATTGGAAGTAATCCTATTGGCAGGAATCCGTTATCAGCTGCCGTTGATCTTCTCGCTGGGCCCACTGCATTGTACTGCCCTAATAGCTACAATCGAGTGACCATTCCTTTCATATAACAACTTAACAGGCCAAGATGCTCAGCACTGTGAGACCGAGTTTCTTCAATATACTTATTATTTTCATATAATCGGCACTATGCTGTAGTCTGTCAATCCTTATTTTACTACCGCGATATGAAGTCTTGTTTTCATCTCATGTGGAGTTTAGCCCTTGATACCACTAGTGTTTGCTGGATAGGAAAGCAACAGGGAAATAAAACACTCACCAGGTAAAAAATGTCCGAATAGAAAGATTTTTCTTTCTTCCGTAGTACTGAGGAGGCAAATGACTTAGTTGATGAAGATATGCATATTCTGTTCAGTAAATAGAGCGATGCACTACCGGGTAGCTGTGGAGCATCATCCACCTCAACAAGTGGGAGCGGATGCGATAACAGCACTGGCATTCGCTTTTTGTGCAGTGTTCAGGATCGGAAAGGAATCTTCAGACTCTTGTTTGTCATTGATAGAATAAAAACCCTTCAAACCTTCGTCCGAGCTTACAATTAATGGTTTACCGTGATCCATACGATGACGCCGGAGGTCCGCGGGGCTCGGAGATGAGTCCGCGGCGATGTCTACCCATATAAGACATCAACTGAGTCTGCAGCCATTTATGTTATTCCCAACCATATTTTCGCATATCTCAATGGGCATCATTTATTGATAATAATATTTTCGAATTCCAAAAAAATGACATCAACACCACCCCACGTCAACTGGACATCGTCTCTTGAAGAGTACGAAAAAGGCTTTGAGAGTATCTTCATCGGCGAACCAGAAACCACCCAAGCCGATCTCGAAGGCCTCTTCACTCAAGACTATACATCAATTGTGGACGGAGAATGCATAGATTTCCCCGAATTTGTTGAGCATATACAACATCTGCGACAGGTTACGACAGCCATCAAAGTCCAAGTAACGCACTTTCTCCGCCAAGGCAATGAACTCGCCGAGCGCCATTTTGTCACTGCAGAATTCTCTAACAAACCTCCATCTAAATATGAGGTCTTTCTCTTCGCGACTGTTGATGAGAGTGGAAGGATTGAGAGGCTGGTGGAGACTTTGAGGCAGACGGATGGCCTGGAGGAGCATAAGGATCTAGGCAGCGCCAGGGCTTGAGTAATTCAGGCAAAGCCGACGAGAAGCTTGAAGAAAAGGACCGCAAGGATTAGATAAACTTCCATCAATTATAATTATCATTGGGACTCCCAGGGTATAATGCTATCTAATCCTTACCAAAATAACAATAAACAACCAAAACAAAAGAAATTATTAGGTTTCCTTGACTGCCTCGATCAGCTTCCATTCCCACGTCGTCTGATGTTGAATACACTCTTGAAGAATCTCGGGATCTTCCCACCACCAACGCTCAGCGACGATGTATTCTCTCCAAACTTCCATCCATAGCATACGGCCCACAAGATTACGAAGTTCTTGTCTCAATCCCTCTTCAGATATGTGACCGTCTCTCACATACTGAAGCTGGCCATTATCAAGAGGAATGGCGAAGAATGGTGTCGTCTCGATACAGTCGGCATCGACACGAAGTGATGCACCATTAAGCCAGAGAGGCAGTAACTTGCTTGGGTTTGTGCAGCGGAAACTGGCTTCCAGATTGAAGAGAAGGTGATCTTCAATCCAGGCGCGTAAGAGAGGCCCAAGAGTGCTAGTGACGGGAAGTGGGTCGATAATGGTCAGTTGTAATGAGCCACCTGGCTCAAGGCATCGATGGATGTTTCGTAAGAGAGCTGGGATATCTTGTGAGGGCATAGCCAGAGGAAGACGCAGTGAGTGAACGGCTTCAATGGTAGATGGGGCGACGGGAAATGCGGAGGGTGATCTCACTGGTGTGAGGACGGGGTGGATGTTTGGGAATGAAGCGGGTGATAAGGGTGCTGCGGAGAGATGGTAGACCTGTTTGCTGTGATTCACGGCAGCGAGGTATGAAGTCACAGCTATGTCATGTTAGTTGAGTGCGATTAGTGCGTTGAGTACATGAGTGAGATTACTTACCAGGTGTTTCATACAGAGCAAGAATCCTCTTCGGTGGATCCGCCGACTCATCATCAAGATCATCATCATTAATCTCAGAATACTCCGGTCCATCCATGTTGAACATGGCAGAGAGCATCCACTGCATCTTCTCAACCTCGAGATCCTGACACAGACTTGGTGGACTATTGACACCTTGCGACTCAGCAAGACGCACAAGTCTGATCATGTTGTCCTCTTTGGCGAGTTGCTTGACACCCAACTGCATCGCGTTGAGCTCCTTGGGGATGACAGCTTCTGGCTCGGGGACAGCTTCGTCGGGGAATTGGAATGAGGGCTCAGTAGGCGTGCATGCCCATTCAACGGGAGGCTGCCAATTATCACTGCTTTCTGCTCGCAGTGACGCAGTGGACGATGGCATGCGTCGTGGGGTCTTGGCTTTGGTTGGTGATCGACTGCTCTGTGGACGTTGAGGTTGAGATCTGAATGAGGTGAGTACAGGTTTACGGTGAGCTGATGTGGAGACTGACTGAGTACTTGGTGAGCGAGCGCGATGCTTAGACTTGATGCTGGGTGTCGCCATTATGGTAACGCCGCAATTGATGAGATACGGCGTATCGTAGGATGTGCGCTGAGATGTTGTAGCCTCGGTACTTCGCGCGACGAACGAGTCATCGCTCAAGGCTTGAATGAGCGGCCACGGCTGTATGATGACGCGCTCAAGGGTTTCTGTGTCCCACGGCGCAGAAGACGATGTGAGTGTTGGTGAGGGCGGCTCAAGAAGCGTGTTATCTCCAAGGTATACCTCTACCAAAACATTAGTATGAAACAAAAAAACTACCGCGCGATGTCGCAAACCTTGAGAGCGCTCGAGAATCTGCCCATTTCGCCTTGCGCTGAGATCAACAACCCTCGCCATATTAATCGTCGTCTGTTCATTGCCCGCCGAAAACGTAGAAGCCTCATCTGCCTCCAACTCATAATTCCCCGCTACAGCGCTCGCTTTCGAAGACGTCGACGATACAGAATCATTCCCCCTCTCGGCGTTCTTCCGTTTATTATAAAAACTCCCAAACGATGGTGCCTCATGCGACGAGTTAGATCCACGACTAAAGATCGATCGCGCCTTTGTCGCAGATTTGCCGCTCGTCGCTTTGTTCTCACGGTGTTCCTTTCGCGACTCCTTGGGAGCCGCCCAACTGACCTCCCACATGTTGAGGCGGTATCGATCAAGGTCTGAGATTCGGAGGGCGAGGTTCGATGCTGGTTTTCGGAGGATGGAGTAGAAGCGGTCGCGGGTGGAGGACTCTGATGCCGCTGCGTCTGGTTCTGTTAATGAGGACGGCGCCATGGTGTCATGCATGCTGAGCTGAAAGACAACAAAGATTGATGAGGGGAGGCAGGGAGCAGGGGGGGAGGCGGACAGAATCGAACGAGGGTTGCATACGAAATTAAACAAGAGAGAGACATACCCAGGGGATTGGGTCAAAGGGGGCGAGCGGGCTTGCAGCTGGCGAATGCAAGGCTGAACTCTGTCTTTGATGTGGAGAGTGTCGAGGCCTTTCGTCGCGAACGGGATTTGCGGAAGTCTAATAGCGAGAAAGTGGCTGGCGGAATGGGAGATCCGAGGGGGCCTGGGGAATGCGGTCTACGCGAAGGGCGCTATGTGAGATTAAGAATACGGGCGGGTAGCTTACGATTTACCCGAATCGAAACGGTAATATTCTGTGAAGCCGAGACACCGGGGAGACAGTAACTGTGCTCATGCAGGGGAATAGGCAGATCACCTCATGTCTTGGGTCTCGATGCGGCCTGGGCGTTGGAGTGGCTTGCGGCTATCAGACGCCTTTTTTTTTGCGCGTGCACTGGCCGAGCATAACTTAGATGCCATTGTTTGCTTTGACAATCAGCATGCCAATGTTTTGGCCTTGCACAAAGAGATTACCCAATACAGTTTATTTCGTCGTTTGATCGTTGTTAACAACAAGTCATGATGATGGCTAGCTACACACAACACTCACCCTGTGCTGTTTCACAATAACCTTGATATTCTCAAAAACACCGTAATTGGCCTAGGCGTAAGGGAAGCGCACGTACCATGGATCAAATACCTCACGCCAATGCCGAGAAAGCAGTAGCTCAAAGCATCACTTTCGCATATCGTGGCTTGAAGGTCTAGACCATTTGCGGGGACCGTGATCACCCAACCCAAACCCAACCCAACACAAGTCTAGTCCCGCCTAGAATATCGATAAGTCAGCTTGCCACGAGTTCAAACACTCGCAACCTTTTCCGCATTGTTGGGTCTTGAGTTTCGTGTGGCTTGGGTAAGCAAACAGTTTGGTACAAGCTCAGGGGTCTGTGGGTAGGACATCAGATCATGTTTCTTTTTGTTATTTCCTTGGATTAACGGAACAGAGGGGCACATGCATTGACATCTTGGGTCGTCATGCGCCATCGGCAGATCGAAATGATGTATCAAAAAGAAACGAGAACCACGCGATTAACTTCCCCTTGACCAAACTATCGAAAGTTTCACCCCATCAATCTCGCTCTCGTACCTGACCAATGTGCAACCACGTACAAGTTTTAACTTTTCTTTTTTTTTTTTACGAGACACCGAAACCACATGGTTGGCGTGGCTTTTAGCGTTCCTCAGCCAGCCTCACCAACGACCCGGGTAACACTTCCCACCAAGGCCGATTTCGGTGACTCCCGCTAGGACGAAGTTGGTGTGCAGCCTTGATTCTTATTGATCAGTGCATACTGTTGGTGGCTTAATGGTGAGACGTAATTATGCAGAGCAAGGTGTCTAAGCGAGGTGTCAACAATTGTTAGCTGCGTTATTATCTCACGTCACCCTTGATTCTTTTGCTCATGTGCTGGATTTTCTTTGATGTAAAGAAAAAAAGTGTTTTCTGAGCACAAAGAAATCTAGAAGCAATCATGAAGAACCACGCGGCAGATCTAGCCACGAGGCTCAATAGGCGTGTCGCAACCTCCTTCATTGGCCGGTTATTCAGGCTAGAAGGCAGTAGTCACGTATGTCTCATTCCAGTCGTACGTAAAGCACCCTTTACTAATCTGCCATTAGAGTAAGGAGATCGACGGGACGACATTCTTGAAAGAAGTTCGTGCTGGGGCGACGACCTTTGCTGCTATGACGTATATCATTGCTGTTAATGTAAGCATTTTGTGAGGGAGAGTACCTTGGGCAAGGAGTGCTGATGAGATGTAGGCTTCTATTCTGTCGCAGACGGGTGGTCCATGTGTTTGTGATGAGACGAATAGGATTGATTGTGATAAGATTGATAGCTATGTGATGTGTAAAGAGGGTGAGTTTACTGTTCACTTTACGAAGAAGAAGACTAATGAGATTCAAGAGGTGAGGCGAGATCTCGTCACGGCGACATCAGCCATCGCTGGACTCGCAAGTCTCGTCTTCGGTCTCTTCACCAACCTCCCTATAGCCCTCGCGTAAGTCCCCATCTCCAAAGCCTTGATCCATCTAACAAGTCCAGACCTGGCATGGGCCTCAACGCCTACTTCGCCTTTCAAGTCGTAGGCTACAACGGCTCAGGCAGTATTCCTTACGGCGTCGCATTAACAGCCGTCTTCACAGAAGGCCTAATCTTTGTCTTCCTCGCACTAACAGGCATGCGACAATGGCTCGTCAAACTCATCCCGTCAACAATAAAATCTGCAACGGGAGCTGGTATCGGTCTGTTTCTTACTGAGATTGGTCTGTCGTACGGTTCGGGTATTGGTGCTATTACTGGGGGATTTAACGCGACGCCTTTGGCGATTGCTGGATGCCCTGTTGATAGGATTAATCCGGATACTCAGATGTGTGAGGGCGGGATAATGACTAGTCCCAAGGTGAGTCGATGATGAATTGTGGAAAAAATATACTGACGTGGAAGAAAGCTTTGGACTGCGATATTTGCTGGTGGTTTACTGACGGCATATCTCATGGCCTTCCGGGTCAAATACGCTTTTGTCATTGGCATTGCCTTCGTATCCATCCTCTCATGGCCGTAAGTCGTCCCCTGCCTGCTGCCTCTCCCACTTTCTAATACAAACAGACGTGACACTGCCGTTACATACTTCCCTCACACGCCAGAAGGAGACTCACGCTTCGAGCTCTTCCGCAAAGTCGCTTCCATCAACCCCATGAAGCATACCCTTAACGCTCTTGACTGGAACGTCGGCCAGCACGGTACTCAATTCGCCCTCGCGCTCTTCACCTTTCTCTAGTAAGTTCCTCATCCACTCTGACCTTGCCTCCATTGACAAATCTAGTGTCGATATCATCGATGCAACAGCAACGATGTTTTCAATGGTCCGTTTCTGTGGCGTTGTTGATGATCAAGATGGAGATTTCCCCCGATCAACACTCGCTTACTGCTGTGATGCAATCAGTATTTCCGTCAGCGCTCTCTTTGGTTGTTCACCTGTTACAGCGTTCATTGAGAGCGGCGCTGGTATTGCTGAGGGAGGTCGTACGGGTCTTACTGCCATGACTACTGGTTTCTTGTTTCTTTTGTCCATCGTGTTTGGGCCGATCTTCTCATCTGTGCCGCCTTGGGCAACTGGTCCTGCTCTTATTCTGGTAAGTGGTGAAATGGACGTGTTATCGGAGTTGGCTGATATTTTCAGGTCGGATGCATGATGGCTCGTCAGATCACTGAAATCAACTGGCGCTATATCGGTGACACCCTCCCCTCATTCGTTGTCATTGCCTTCGTTCCATTTTCGTACAGCGTAGCCTACGGCATCATCGCGTAAGTTACCCTCTACTTCAAACCGTTCCCCAGCTAACGTCTCCTCAGCGGCATGTTTCTCTACACTGCTCTCAATCTCATGATTTCCCTCACCGTCCGCATCTCAGGCGGTAGATTAGAGCCAGATAACTACGACATGAAAGAATACTGGACCTGGAAAGCGCCGGGAAGAAAGCCATGGTTCGTACGAGCTTTTAGAAACGCTACTTACTCAGCAAAAGGTACTCATGAGTCTAGCCCTCAAACCTTTGATGCTCATGGTGGTTTGGACTGCGAAATGGTGAGGGTTGCGTCGTCGGATGGGAGGAAGGATGATGCGCATGTGTCGGTTTCTGTCCCTTTGCCTGCGCTTTCTAGATTCTCTCGTTGAGTCACTCATTGTTACTCGACTACCTGGCCTCCTTCTTTCTCGCGGTTGGGACACATTGTTTAATTCTTGTACATACTTCTTAGTTCACTTAGACCTTACGCATTACTGCACCAGAAATTGATCACTCATATGTTACCAACTAAAGATGTTTTTATTGAACAACTAGATGAATTCCGTTGTTGTCTCGTAGGTTTTCATCCCGGCACACATTGAAGGGAACCTTAATGGGGGGTCTTGCAAGACTTGGGCTTCCATCCCTCTGGCTTCAGAACCTGCCCAGCCGGGTCGAATCCTGGCGCAACTATCGCACGTTAGTTCATATTTCCACTCTTTCAATATCATCGCATCACTTACCAGTCGTCCCAACGAGAGTCCAGTCACCCAGACTTCGGGCACTCTGCCACTCCTTGGCCTTGACAACAACCTGCGGTCTCTGTCCACCGAAAAGATCATTTCCCATTACATGATCCCTCGTACAAGATCCATCATTCTTTGATAGAGACAGAACAAGCGGTGCGCCAGCGTAATAGTGCCAAACTTCCGCAGCATCGAGTTTATGCCAGAGAGATTGTCCTGCGGAACCTTCGAGTAGATAGTAAATAGCTGTGCTGACGGATCGATTGGTTCCTGGGACGGTGGTCGGGTCTACGAAGGTTTGGACGAAGTAACCTTTCTCAGTGTTGGGCTCAAGTTTGAGAAGGTCAACGACTTGCTCTGCTGAACAGTCTGTGATGGGTTTATGCTTGGTGCGGCGGTCGTGAGATTCCGGGATATGGAGCGCCAGGCTGAGGGGGAGCCATGAGAGGGCGAGAGCGAAACGCATTGTCGATGAATTGAGCTGTAGTTATCTGTATAAGAGTGAGGGTGAGAGGGCACTGTCGAGCTGATAGTCCGCCATTTCAGACGGCGATCCTCCATCCTTTTGTACCCCATCTCTCAAGCCATGCTTACTCCCGGCAGTTTCGGATCGACAATGATGCGGGGGCTGGAGATGTCAGATTCACCGCTTGCAAGCAGTAAAGCGTCAATTACGAATCTCACTCATGACGCACCCTTTTGCGCATCCTCATTTCACGGTTGAATCAGAGCCAAATCCTTCCGTTATACACTCACTGACACGGCTGACACTACCAATGACATGTCACTGAGCGTACAGAGCGGGTACCGCCGCGTGCCGGGGTCTGGACCCTTGAATGTCTCAATCGGGAAGCCCCGATGTTGGAGCAGTTATCAGATAAGAAAGTCTACTTCAACGACGAATATCCCTCTCAACTCAGACAGACTTTTACTTTCTTGTTATACTCAAAAATGGCAGCTAAAACACCTCAAGAGATTCTCACTGCACTTCTTCAAACGGTCGAGCGCGACATCGTCCCCTTGACGAGTGATGGCGTCCGCTCAGGCAGCAAAGTCTTCGGCGCCGCAATCCTCTCATCAGAAACCCTCAAACCTCTAACTGTTTCAACGAACAATGAGCGCGCATCACCACTTCTTCACGGCGAGATCAACTGCATCCAGACATTCTACACGCAAACATATCCCGATTCCAAATCTCGGCCCAATCCCCGCGAGGACTGTGTCTTTTTCGCAACGCACGAACCTTGCAGTCTGTGCTTGAGCGGAATCACATGGTCTGGCTTCAAAGAGTTGTATTATCTGTTTACCTACGAGGATAGCCGTGATCAGTTTGCTATTCCGTATGATATTGAGATTTTGGAAGAGGTTTTCCGGGTGAGGGCTGAGGGAGAGAGTGATGAGGCTGTTGGGAAGAGGGCGTTGTATAACAAGAGAAATAAGTTCTTTACTGCCAAGAGTGTGAAGGATCTTGTTGACGAAATTGAGGACGGGGATGAGAGGAAAAATTGGAGTAATGAAGTTGATAGGGTGAAGGCGTTGTATTCGGCGTTGAGTGATGAGTATCAGAAGAATAAGCAGAGCGGTATAGAGACGTCGAGCACTTGGAAGTGATTAAGGGTTTTCAAGGGATTGGGATGAATCTTGGGTTTTGGATGCCACTTTGCTGTTGCGAGATATTGATACGGCTTTGAGCGGAGATGAACTGTTGAGATACCCTACACAAGATTGCTGGAGTTGCGGTATTCTACTAGGTACGATGGGTTGGTTGGGTCTGGTTTATCTAAAGAGTCAAATATGAAGAGTTTTATGTCCATCAATTAGAATGTCTATAAGGAGATAAATATCAATTGACGCAGTTAAGCGAAATGGAAAACATGTTATCACTCATTTCACACGATCTTAGCTGAATCCCAAGCCTCATGTACTAAAAATAACAACTGACACGCCAATCTCAACCATAACCCAGATTGCGATAAGATAATGGATCCCAGTCACGGGTGATGTTCCCGCCGGAAAAACAATCCCATACGATTGTCAGACACGGATCAATCTCCCCAAAAATTGATGCTTGAAGAAAAGCCCGATCGAAAAATCGGAGCCCGAGATCTGGATCGGGCCGCTAGAATCTTAGCGTCGGCCCAAAAGCCTGGAAGGAGGGTTATTTCCCGTAACACTGTTACATCATTTGTTTATCACGTACAAACTGACATTTCATGCTGCATTGTCGCGAGAAGCGCTTTGCCGTAGACTAGCCATATTAGATGATTCTCTTTGTAGCAAACAGTCGATGTAACATATGCTTAATGGCGGTATAGATTGTAAAAAGACTGATGAAGGGAAACTATCGCGACACGCCTGGGCATCAGGGGATAGAGTAACTTGCCGTATGTTTCGTGAAGATCATCTCGGCTAGTCTCAACGTCATGGCTTGATGTTGCCTTGGCAAACCCACAAAATAATACCGCAGTGAATGCCACAAACTTTGCTTCGTCAACATTCGCTTGTTGACGATGGAGTCCGACATCGCACATGATCTCGACAAGTTGAACATTCGCGATATTCTTAACGCAGACTCTCGACCAACGTTTATTATTGATCTTGATCCTGACGATGAGACACCGCCACGCTCAAAGGCTATCCAGCCTGTGTTTTGCAACAGTGCGCTCACGACGCATGAACGACTGTTAGATGCTGTGCGCGGCGAACAGAGCGAGAGTGAGTATGGGGAGTTCAAGACATGGGCTACAGGAATTACAAAGCAGGATGATTCGAAGGACGTGTTTCCCTTGTTCTTTTTGTTCAAGGGCTTGCTTTGGACGGGGTCGACGGTTGGGAAGAGATGGAGGTTGATTAGCGGGAATCGACTTTGGCAGCATCCTGATACGCCGGCGAGTTTATCGTCGAGTGCGCTCTCGAGAACGAATACGCCGAGCTTAAAAGATGAGGATACCCCCAAAGGCGAGGTTTCGAAAACGCCGAAGCAGGAGCCTGAGACGAAGGACGAGACCGCCGAGGATACGACGCTTGAGATGACGCCAACGGAAGCAACACTAATAGCATCGACACCGCGAAAATTCCCGTTCCGATCTTGGTGGCGAGGCAGTACCTCCAAAGGAAGTTCAGATCGTAACACGGGCAGTTCAAGCAGCGGTTCCATCATCCTAGGCAAACCCGAAAAAGCCGTCGCAGACTGGACAGTCACGAACCCCAAAGGTCTCCTATCACCCTACATCCGCCTCCTCCGCGCCATCGACTGGTCCTCCACACCCCTGGGCCCCATGTCCTCCTGGTCCCCCGAACTACGCCAAGTAGCCAATCTCGTGATCAACAATCCCCACCCTGCGAATATCTTCTGGGGCAGCGACATGACGATGCTATACAATGAAGCGTACGCCGTTGCATTCGCTGGGAACAAACATCCGTCCATGCTCGGGACTGGAGCCTCAGGCCCTTGGTCCGAAGCCTGGGATGTTCTTGGACCGGCGCTGCAAGAGGTTGTGAGGACTGGCGTTAGCTTTCGAAGCGACAATAATGATCTGGCGCTGTTTAGGAGGGGCTTTTTGGAGGAGACACATATTTGTTGGTCGCTTACGCCGTTGTATGGCGGGACGGAGAGGATTGTGGGCTTTTACAATGCGCCATTTGAGACAACGGATTTGGTGTTGAGTCAACGGCGTATGGGCACCATCAATAAGGTCAGTGAGTCTTTGAGGAAAGCGACGAGTATCAAGAGCTTCTGGAAGTCGGTGTTGGATGGTCTTGAGGATAATCATCGAGATGTCCCGTTTGCACTGCTGTACTCTGTTGGCGAGGCTGAAGAAGCAGATCACCAGTCTAGTTCGTCTGGGAGCACCATATCAAGCAAATCATGTTATCTGGAGGGAACGATAGGGATACCGCTGGGACATGATGCTGCGCCACAGCAGATTGATCTCAAGAGGAGTTATCAGGGATTTGTGCCGTCTTTCAGAGAGGCGATGCGGACGAGGGAGCCTACGCTTGTGAGGATACGAGATGGAACATTGCCTGAGGATCTCTTACAGGGGATTCAGTGGCGAGGATTTGGAGAGGCTGGTACGGAGGCGATTATCTTTCCGGTTCGACCTACGAATGGCGAGACGGTGCTGGCGTTTCTTGTCCTGGGTGTCAATCCTCGAAGACCATATGATGAGGGGTATATTTCTTTCGCAACACTTCTCAACAACCAACTCGCGACGTCGCTAGCATCGACGATCCTGTTTGAAGACGAGACAAGACGTGGTCGCGATGCAGCAGAAGCAGCAGCTCTAGAAAAGGAGGAGCTCACGCAGCAATTGGACCTTCAAGCAAGCCGTCTTCGAAGAATGACAGAACTGTCCCCGCTGGGCATGTTTCTGACCAGTCCAGAGGGTATTCTTCGCGAAGCAAATGATCGTTTTTACGAAATGACGGGTCATAGTCGGGATACCCAGGGTGATGTATCCTGGGCTGATCTCATGAAGAATTCCGGTAGTGTCATGGAACAAGGATGGCATCGTCTAACGCAGGATATGCTCCCCTGGTCAGGAGAAGTCAAACTCCGAGAAAGTTTCGAAAACCCCGTCAACATCCACGGCGAACCCATTGACTTCTGGGTCCTCGTCACAGCGCATCCCGAAATCACCCCCAGCGGCACTTTGCGCTCCTTCATGGGATCCATAACGGATATATCCCATCTCAAATGGGCACAAGGTTTACAGAATCGAAGATTACAAGAAGCAGAGGAAACACGACGCCAGCAGAACGAATTTATCGATATAACATCCCACGAGATGCGCAACCCCCTGAGTGCCATTCTTCAGTGCGCAGATGACATCACCTCCGCGATGCAAGCATGCCGCACCAACGGAATCGCAGCATCACAGGATGTTATTGAATCATGCCTCGATGCGTCGCAAACAATAGCGCTTTGTGTTCAGCACCAGAGGTCAATAGTAGACGATATCCTCACCGTTTCAAAACTCGATTCTAATCTTTTGCTCATCACGCCTGTGGTGTGTCAGCCGCAAGCTATCGTTGAGAGGGTGGTCAAGATGTTTGAGTCAGAGATGCTAGCAAAGGACATCACGCTTGAGATTGATATCGGCTCTGACTTTGAGAAGCTAGGTGTTGATTGGGTCGCTATGGATCCGAGTCGCGTTCTCCAGATCCTTATTAATCTCATGACCAACGCTATCAAATTCACGGCAACTTCTGCAACACGCGTTATAAAGGTTGCTGTTGGAGTGTCGAAGGATTTACCGGAGATTGACAACATTCCTGGCTTTACATTTGCGCCTACGAGGGGTGAGATTGGGAGTGTTGTTGGATCTGATGAATGGGGCTCTGGAGAGGGTCTATACGTGAGGTATAGAGTGCAGGATACGGGCTGTGGATTGACCGACGATGAGAAAAAGCGGCTGTTTCAGAGATTCAAGCAGGCGAGCCCACGAACACACTACAAATACGGCGGCAGTGGCCTTGGGCTGTTCATATCGAAACGACTGGCAGAGTTACATGGCGGTCGAATCGGCGTTGCGTCTATCTCTGGCAAAGGCAGTGATTTCGGGTTCTACATCCAAGCTCGACGATGTTCACCTCCCCACGAGCAAAGTTCACCTCAGCCAAGCCCCTCCGAAACACCATCCACTACAAACCCTTCTAAAAACACCGTTCACCTCTTATCCCCCAGGCCCTCCACCCGAACCCGTCGCGAGAGCATCCTCGCCGCCGTCTTCACCCCCAGCTCTCTAACAGTGCACGTCGTGGAAGACAACCTCATCAACCAAAAAGTACTAGTAAACCAACTCCGCAAGGCAGGCTGCACCGTAAGCGCCACAAACGATGGGCTTGAAGCGTTGGAGTTTCTCAAAAAGACACATTTCTTTAAAGCTGGGGGATCAGATTTGTCTGTTGTGTTGATGGACTTGGAGATGCCGAATATGGATGGGTATCAGTGTGTAAGGGAGATTAGGAGGTTGGAGAAGGAGGGGAAGATTGCGGAGCATGTCCCTGTTATTGCGGTTACGGCGAATGTGAGGGATGAGCAGATTCGGATGGCGTTGGATAGTGGTATGGATGATCTTGTTTCGAAGCCGTTTAGGATCCCAGAGGTTATGAGCAAGATCGAGGGGTTGTTGAAGAAGTGTAATAGGTAATTGACATGGGGTACTTTGGAGCGAGTGGTATCTTTCAGGGTTAGAGTTTGTTTATGAGCATTTGGCGTCATTAGAGAGTAATTTAACTCAGCTGGTCTATTAGTTGTCAATTTCACAGTCCGGTTATGGCTGTACGTGATAAGTGAACGCGCGACCCGGTTCGGATCAAAGGAAACCGCGCGTTAAGAAGAGTGACGCGTGATGGGGTGATCCCTGAATGCCCTCATACGGTTGGGCCTCAAGATCGGCGCTGCAGTCTTGCAGGTCCCCCACGTCCCTGATCACGCAACCTCTTATCATACACAATCGAATGAGTACAGAATACATGGAATATGTGATGCTAATTAAATCTACAATCTGCTACGCTTAAAACACGCTATGCTAATGCTCCTAATAAACACTCCGTCTATCCACACTCCTCCTATCAACACTCATCGCCCTCACACTCCTCCCCCCACTCCTCCCCGACACCACACTCCTTCCCGACGAGCTCCTCCTATCAGACGCAACGCTCTTCGCCGGCATGATCCTCTTGTTCATATCAACAGGCCTAACCTTGTCAAGATCAAGCGACCTGACCTCAAAGTCCGGCTCCCTCTCCATCTCCGCAACAGTATGCTCCCGCCCAATATGGTTGACGAGCGTATCAGCGCTGGGACATAGAACATCGCCATCGCGGAAGCGGGAGCAGAGGACACAGGCAAATTCTCCTTCTGGCGTATGACACTTTATGACGAAGCGTGGGCTGATGTGGAATTCGAGCTCTTCGTCGATTTCGCGCTTGTAGCCTCCTTGTTCTGTGATAACGCGCGTGGCTGTCTTTCCAATTGCCCATGCATCGTCTGCTTCAACATCGAGAAAGACATCGCATGCTGGACAGTGACGATCGCCCCTCGGTTCAAATGTCGATGCGAGGGGTCGTTCGGGTATGTATTGCAGATCGAGGGCGTAGCGACAATAAAGAGGATCATCCTTAATAACAGTCGATGCCCGTTTCGGCGGCGGTAACGCCTTCGGCAGCACAGGCTCCTCTAAGTCCATAAGCCTCTCCCTCTGCTGTCTCAACGCCCCCAGCGATCCCTCCCTCGCCGCATCACTCGCCGCTATCAACCTCGCCATATCAGCCCTATCAAGCTGCCGTCCATTATAGACCGCATCCTGCAGGACATTGATGACAGTCTGCTGCAGCGCAATGACCTGCGCCTGCAGCTTATTCTCAGTGATGACATCGCCGATCGCAAAGCGCTGCCCGTAGCGCTGGTAGCCGTCTTCGAATTCGCGGTTGATGAGGGCGCCGGAGCGCTGGAAGGAGGCTTCGACTTCGTCGCGGGCACGGGAGTTTTGCTCGACTTGGGCCTTGAGCTTTTTGATCTCCTCGTCTTGGGTCGTGTCGCGCTTGGCTTGCTTGCGCTTTTCTTTGACGCGGTCCCAGAGACCCATTGAGGAAGTGAATGTTCCGACGAGGGTGCTGCATAGTGTAGCTATGATGAATGTTTTCTACAGAATGACACATTAAGAAAGCGCAAGGAAATGGGCAAAGATGGAGTAATTACCTTGAGGTTTTTCTCCTCAATCATGTTGGCGTAATTCATCTTGCTGATGTTGTTTTGGTTGACTTCTTTGTCTCAGAAGATATTCCCTTTTTACCAGTGCATGAGATCAGTGCGTAGGTTTGATGCCCAACGACCCGAGACATTCAACAAAAGAAGAAAAGTTGCAGATCATGGGCGCATAATATGTCTCATCCTCCGATCCAGGGTCTTGAGGGTCACACAATGATGGCATTTCCGTCTCAATGGGTTGCACACCGCTTAATACGTGGCCATGAGTACTAACTGACTTATCCCGCGTTTCCTCTGTCATAATACATATTTCCCGCAGCCAGTGACGTCAGTTGCATCGACGTGTGCCAAGTTTTGTGAATCCTTCGCTGATTGGCGGATCTAAAATAATGACGATGCTTGTTTCCGACCTTTTTTGCACTTTATCCACCCTCGCTCGCTCGCTTTGTCTTGTTTTGTCGTTGACAGTTTAATTTTAGTGCTTTGTTTAGGAGCCAAGATTACTTTAATATTAATCTGGGAATAGTGAGCGTGAGCTTGTTTGCTTCTGTGAGGGTTGGCGTCACGGAACTGACGTTACTCCGATGGACATGGCTCGGCGTTTCGGAAAACCAACATGATCATATCTGCTGACTTTTTGTGCAAGGTACATGGTATTAAATCGCTATCATAAACTAATGCCCAAGAAAATGATTCGCTCTTCAGTATGCAATGCTCGCCATTCATCTGCCAACAGCCTCATCGATCTGCCTTAGTAATAATCTCCTTCTCATACGCCGTCCCCGACACTGCCGTCTGTCCACTACTGACTGTAACCGTCGTCAGTCCCCCAACGTCACTCAACGTCGGCATGTCGTCTTCATCCGGTATCGGCGCCAACGACCTATCGATGAAAATAGGCTTATTTGTTGACTGCCCTTCTTTCTGCTTCCTCATCTTGTAAATCACCTTCATCACAAGTTGACGTGTTGAAGGTACGCAGGCTACTATGGCGCCCATGTATGTCTCAATGCACGCCCAAAGAACTACTTGCTGTTGGCCCGTTTCTGTCGGCATTGGTCAATAAGTGATAGGCTACCTGAAAAGATGGGCTTACGTGTTTCTTCAGGATCTGCTAGCAGCTGTGACTGAAGTATCGTACGAACTAAGCTGGCCACTGTAAGACTGCCATTTGTTAGAGATCCATATCCCCAGAGTTTCGCTGCAAACCTACAACAGACCTAGACCAAACATGGCCATCACGTTGATCTTCTTATTACGCTTCAGCCCTATATTATAAAGCTGGGTCATTGGCAATATAAGCATCCAGATGTCAAGCGCCAGGTTGACCACGCAGTGCGCTAGGACAATCTTGAGGGTATTTGAGTACTTGTTCATGCTGGACACAGCATCCGCTGTATTTCCAAGCATGTTTGTCGCGGACCGCCCTAGCGTCAGATTCAAAACGAGCAAGGAAACTGTAGACAGGGCGTTGAAGGCATGTGTCATCCAGACAACGATTCTGAACGTCGTGTCTTGGAAGACTCGTAGGTAAAAGAAGAGTATCGACGTCTTGGCTGCTGCAAGACCGCACACGTAGAGCTGATGAAGGATAAATACCTCCTGTATTGGTCTAGTCAGTATTTATCAGAGTATGAGCTTGCCCCATGTACCTTTAGGGCCTGAGATAGGTCATCCTTGGTAAACAACGGTGTCGCGAGTCCAACGCCATGATGAATTGCTGTGAATGAACCATTAGCTGGAGGACAGAAAACACGAATAGGCCGTACCAAGTAGCGTGAACACCGTAAATGGTATTAGAATGAACTATACAGCGTCAGCATATGTATCACAAACAGAAGGCCTGCATACAAAAGTGACGACTGCCCAAGTATCATCGGCGCCCCAAGTATTCTTGGCAACGATCTTCGCCGCGACCCTCAGCATGACAAAGAAAAAAGATAGCGTCGCGAATATGACGATGACAGTTTGATACTCTTGTCGATTATCCTGCATCGGCATCTCACATAGCTCTTTTCCCATTTGAATAAAGCCTGCATAGTCTTAGCGACCAAACACAGCGATGATGCACCAGGCATACCTAGCAACTCGCGCGCAGTGCATACCCCAGTAACACATTTCAACACATCGGTCTGGAAAGTCGAGTTATCGCATATCGATCTGATGTTCGCTTTCGTTTCGCCCGACGAGTCCATCGTCTCGAGAATACACGGCATCTACAACCGTCAGCTTCACACGAAATTAATTAATCTGCTTACTGTACTTACTGCACATGACGGTACATCCGACAGCGAAAAAGCCGTTGTCAGGCCTGCCAAACAAAAAAGAAACAGAACCCGCAGGACAATCATTTTGAGGCTCTGCAAGACAAGAAGACAGGAACATAACGGAAAGAATCACCCGGGCCCCAAGTTGTTTTAACAGAGACCTCGCTAAGATTAGTCCAACTACGTTCCTGGTCTAGCCCCTTCATTCTGGACCAGATCGATCCCGTCTTGCCGGACAGAAAACACAAGACTGCCGTACAGGGGACCTTTATCCTAAGTGATGAAAATATTTAGACAATGTAGCCTAAGCTTAGGGAACTCTTTACTGAGTTTATTTTAGCACCTGTTTGTAAAGTCTAGTATTCTCTGGCTCCTCTACCAAATCTAAGTCAAAGGCTTTATGTCCGCCCTCGAGCGGAGGAGTGATTATAGCGCCCATCATTCCAACGGGAAGTCAAATCACACTGCACCAAACCAAAACAGGCGAGTGATCGCGCAGGTACCCTGCTACGCTATGACCCGGGGAAGACGGGGAGCTGACTGTGGCGTCTACGCCATTGCAAATCTTGGGGACGGCTCGGCGATGTTTCATTAGAAAATGTCTTATTTTCTTTGCTTATTCCCTTAAAACCAACGAACTCGCATTCTCTTCGGAAGTCTTCAACCGCACAAATTTGGCGTTACCACCATCATCCCAGGCTTCTAAATCGATATACCCATACTCCTTGCGCTTATCATCAAAAGCAAAACTGATGTAACACGACGGCCCCCAACGCTCGTGGCGCTTCGTTTTGAAACTCCAGAAAAGTGATATATCAGTAAACAACCCCTCGTGTTCTAACCGTTTCTCCAGCGCACGTTTCTCATCCAGATGAATACTGAAATCCTCTGTATTGCGGTCTTTGTCGCATTTGGCTAGCCAGTCTGAATATGCTTCTTCGCTGGAATCAAGCAGGATTTCCATTTTGAAGGACCGAAGCTTCGGGGGGATTGCTTTTAGGGTCCGATATAGAAGCTCGCTCAGATTGACCCCGCCAGGGAAGTTATTCAGATTAATTTGAATAAAAAGATCTTTCAGATGCGGAACCTCATTGAAGATCTTGAGCTCCCCATCACAAAACCAGTGATTATAATCATGAAAGAGGTGCAATCGTGAAATATAAGCGAAGTTAACCTTGCCCAGAGGCGACGTGTCATAAATCGGGAGCGTCCTACATCCTCGCCCAACAACATAGCGGCGCGGCCAATAATAACCTCTCCGAAAGACGTTTTCCGAGTACAAGATCGGCGTAGCTTCTCTATTGATAATCCGACAAGTGAGTAAGACTTTTGGATGGATTCCCAGGGGGAAGTCCCATGGTTCTTTGGGGATGAGACGGAACTTTTTAGAGCGACAGTAGTGAAGTTCGGCGTAGGCCCTGGAGACGAGGAGGTGGCGATAGATTTCGAGACGGATCTCGGCTGGGAGGGCGAGGAAGGGGGATGTGCCACTTTCGATATTGTGACGCGATGCGGCTTTGCATTTTCGTGGTGGCATGATTCTCCTACATTGGGGTGAGGCTGGTGCAGGGTCTTGTTTGGAAGCAGAGTTTGGGTGGAGGAACTCGGTTATCAGCCGCTGTTGATCCATTTTGCTTCACTTATGCAATATGATGATCTTAGTCTTTTTGGTGGGATGAAGGAAGGGATTTGATATAGCTACCGAGAGAGAGGGGTAAGCGGTATTTGTACTGGTTGATCGAGGCAGTAATTACACCCCCAAGGCAGATAAACCTTCTCTATATTGAGTTCTAAGATGCTGGCTTACTATTGGGGCCTCACTGTTCAAGTCTTGATATGGAAAGTTAGAAGCTCGATAGCCTCATATAAGCTTGATAGCAAGCGGGGGAAATATACAATAGGATGGACGCGTATGAATCGAAACAAAATAGATACTTGATCTAAAGTAACGGCGGGAGCGTGACGGTGAAGGTGCTGAGCATCGTCAGCATTCAACTGGCATCCTCATCAGAGCGGGTCATTGATCTTCCGGGTCTGTCATCGCACTGCAGGGTAGATTGTCAGGCTACAGCACCACATCCACACGGAACTAGGTATTAAATTAATCCATAGCTAACGAAAGAATGTCATTTGAAAAGAATTCATTATTTCCACGTGTGATACGACGAAGATCACTAGAACGAGAGAAACTATAAGCTTAATAAGTTGGCATCTCAGCAAAGTATGATATATAAACAGAGTCTTGATCATCACGACATCTCAGATGTCCAGTCTAAAAAGTCTATGCTGCACTCATCATGTCTAAACAAATACACTTGTTTCTGCAATGTCGTAATATCCCCAACTCCAACCCAACCAGCCATTTTTGTCATAACCTTAGTTGCGTCCTCGCTTTCCGCGTCCATTATCCCCGTGTCCACCAGGAGCACCATGTTTCTGACGAGGTCGATCAGCAACCGTGTTCAGCCCCCGTACACCTCTCAAACCCATCTTGCTAGCCGTGCTCTTCTGAATAGTAGGCACATCAGGTGATCCCAGACCCTCACGCGCGTAAACGTTGGCTTGTCGGACGAGCTCGTCCTTGTCCCAGCGGAGAGCCTTCATGTGACTGTTGTAGTAGCCCAGCCAAGCCTGGTAAACGCGGGATTTCTCATCGTCCTCCATCTTCTCGGCGACGGAGATGACGTCGCCGCTGGGTGAGAGATCGGCTTCGCGGGCGATGAGGTTGATTTCTTTGAGGGAGTACTTGGGGAAGAATCCTTCGGCGTCGCAAACGATCAGGATTCCGCGACCTTCAGCGTCGGCTCGTGCTGTTCGGCCGAGACGGTGGATGTAGCTCTGCTTGTCGGCGGGCATACCGACTTGGATGACCGTGGTGACGCCGGGGAAGTCCATTCCACGAGCGACGACATCGGTAGCAACGAGAATAGCGCTGCGAGCAGTTCGGTAGTCGTTGGTGATTTTTGTGCGCTTGTTCTGGCTCATGCGGCTGTGAAGGATTGAAACGGGGGGAAGGCCGGGAAGATCCTCCAAAAGGCGTCCGTAAAAGTCAGCGATGGCAGCAGTAGGCGCGAAAAGAATCGCCTTGAAGGCCTGGCCGCGAGTAGCTTCCTCACGAATACAGCCAACCATTGCGGGTGCAACGTCGGCAAAGGTAGGGACTTGGACGAGGAACTGGGGAACGCGCTCGTGGGTGTTGGCTTCACCAGCGGGAATGGTCGAGATGAACTTGTAGCCCGGTGAGAGGACGAGACCAGCGACTTGCTCAACGTGGGGAGCGATGGTGGCGGAGAAGAGCATGCCTTGTCGGTCGGACTTTGTCTTGTCGGGAAGACGGCCGACAATGTCGCGCAGATCCTTCATGAAACCCATGTCGAGAAGACGGTCGGCCTCGTCGAGAACAAGAGTGTTGAGCTTACGCATGCTGTAAACGATATCCTCGTTGGACATGTGATCCAGAAGACGACCAGGCGTAGCGATGAGAATCTCACAACCAGCAAGAATGGCCCTCTCCTCACGATCCTTGTTCGTTCCTCCAATAGCAACCTGGACGCGATACTTGGGAAGTCCTTGAAGAACCCTCTTGGCCTCCGCAGAGATCTGAAGCGCGAGTTCACGAGTCGGTGAGATGACAAGCAGTGAAATGCCATCGCCGGCAGCTCTGTTCTGGTTAATCATAGTCTGCAGCGCAGGAATCAAAAACGCCATGGTCTTGCCGGTGCCGGTGCGCGCCTGGACGAGACAGTCGCTGCGGTTCGGGGGGAGAAGCTCATCCATGGTCGCGGCTTGAACGGGCGTCATGAACTCAAACTTCATGTCGTTGGTGATGGTGCGCACGATGAGAGGGTTGACCTTGTTGTTCTCCAACAAGCTGTCGAAGCGACGCGAGGTAGGATCTTCAGTGAGTGGCGGCGCTGGTGCGGGCGCAGGCGACGGTGAAGTCATCTCGACATCAGGCGACTCATTCTCGTTCTTGATCTTTGGGTGACGAGGCTGGTTTGAGCGACCACCGCCGCCGCCACGAGAGCTGAAACCTCGTCGATTGCCGCCGCGACCGCCGCGACGTCGTGATCCGCCGTCCATGAGGAAAAAGGACGGAGAAGGAGTGATCTGCTGTGATTCGATGAGTGTTGTGAGTGTTGTGAGTGGAAGAAGTTGGCGCGAGTGTTGGATGATGTTGATGGGAAGGCAAAGGCGCTGCATTTTTCTTTGTTGACCTTCCTAGGATTTTGATAACGGGCAAAAAAGTCTCTGCTCTTTGTAGTACAGCGCTAGACTGCAACGGGCAACAGATGACGGGTTAGGCGAGCCGCGCTAATCCTAGTCTAGCAAGGGGCGATAAAGCGCTACACCTCCATTTTTGAGCACTCAAGCGCCAAGAACGAAAATGCATTTATTATGAATTTAGGGTGTTAAAAGCCTAAGGTCTACTAAAAATTTATAAACTTATACTAAATTTGCCTAAGTTTTGCTAAATTTTAGGCTCAAGATCCTAATTGTCTTTCGCTTTGTTGCTAGGTAGCTGACCGTCGACTGGTCGAGCGGCGTCAAACTTATCCTGCCTGCTTGACCCTTCATCTCCTCCAAGAGCAACTTATAGATCTCACAACGCTCTTGTAAAACGCCTGCTGTAACTCATCCGTGGAAGCCCCTTCAAAATCCGATTTCAGACATATCTCTGCAGCCCTCATATACTCCTTTCCTCGTGATCTTCCAAGTTTGGGTAGTGCCTTGCTCAGTATCCATGCCCTGAACGCAGTGGCGGAATGCTCGTAATCCTCGGCCTGAGTAGCTTCTTCATATAACTGGATAACTGGTTTTTGAAGACCAAGCTCAAGTAGGAGAACACCGATGCTATAGATGTCATGCTTCATTGCAAAAGGAATTTTGCCTGCTTGTCCTTGTTCATCCTCGGACGGCTCCTCGGGTACACCTTGGACTTCCTCATGTCGGTATAGGTTCGCTTCGAGATCATCCGTCACGCCTTCTGTCTGCCCTGGTGCTGAGATCTCCCGACTGTACTCGAAACCAGCTAGATAAAGCTCTTCATACGTGATGTTCCCCGTGTCGTCCTGGAAATACAGAATGTTCTCACTGCGGAGTCCTTTGTGCAACCAACCAGCCAGGTGTAAACACAGCACTGCCCGTGTCACGCTCTTGGCAATTTTGAACCAGTCATCGAGGTAGATGTTGTCCTGGGGTCCCTCGAGAATAGTCTTGAGTGTTGTGTACTTCTTCGTTGGCATGCTGAAAATAATTCCGTATCGGACTTCATCATCAGACGGTCCGTCGCGCGTGATGACTCCAATGCAGTCCAGTGTTCTAAGATCTTCAAGTCTTGAGCTCCATTTTAGAAGTCGCGCAAGGTTCTTGATACGATTGCCTGCCATCGCGCGGTACGTTGCTGCGGTGTGTCCAGGAGGGATATGAGACCCATCGATCAGCTTCCACTCCACCACGACATCCGTGGAGTTGGCCCCTTTCCGAAACACCCCAGTCGATCGCCTGGTTCGCTCATCGAGCGGTCCCGTTTCACGCAGGGACCTATCTTTCTCGTCGACCTTCTCTGCATTGCGAGCACCGAGTTGAAGCTGCAGGACCATGACCTTGAGAAGAGCTAGACTCTGCAGCATCGAGTCATCTGGCGCACCCGCAGCGACAGCGTTCAGCTTTGGGATGTTGAGCGATGAGAGTAGAGAATTAGCAACTTGCAAAGCGACAGGGTCATTCTCAGGCGGTTTGAAGAACTTGCAGAGATCATCAATCATTGACTCCAGAAGCTCGAGGGTCTTTGTGATTTCTCCTTCTTTGAGTGCCCATCGCAGCTTTTCTGACACCTTGGCCTCATCGCGCATTGCCTCAAGCTTTTTCGTCCACTCTTCCCGCTCCTGAGAGTCCTTAAACGCCATCCGAAGCATCGCGCCCAGTGAAGTCGCCGCTGAAATGGGGACGTTCTCCGCTGACGCCAACGCCGGAAATTCTTGTGATAGTTCCCCAAGTGAGTCCAAGAAGCCGTAGATGATGACAACGTACTTGACAGCGAGGTCGCCGTTCTCGATGAAGCGATCATCTCTCCAACAAGCTGCATCGGGTCCTCTGTCAAATCCCCAGTCTAGACCCCAAGCTTTGAACCGTGCGGCTTGCATCTCGAGACGAGCTTTGAAGATAAGAGCGTCAGAGGCCAGTGTTTCGCCTTTTTGCCAGACGGAAAAGCCATCGACGCAGCCTTGGAAGATCTGGAGGAAGAGACTGGTCGCGCCGAGGGCGGTACCAGCTGTACCAGTTGCATCAGCCATTGTGACAATACCAGCAAATGTTGACAAGAAGAGAAGAATGAAAGATGTGAAAGCAGGCTGGTCTACCCGCAACACGGAAGCCCGGCATCGTCTTCACGAGAGGGCCGGGGGATTGAAACTAGCTGAGCTGACGATGGGTATCATTGGCTATGATGCAGTGTGCCTCGTGAGGGGCAGTGCCGCCACTATCAATAGCACTCAATAAATATTGGGCAGTGTGACGGGCTAACTGAGTTAGTGAGGTGCGGCTGAAACCGCCATAATCATGCTGTATCTCAGCTCTGCTCTTCAAAATATGGACGTCCCCGATTCCATCTCCACTTGAGTCCAGCGGCTTCAAACGGGCCGCACCGTAGTGACGTTATTCAAGTCTGTACAATGGCAGGCGAAGCTAAACAGCGCGATCATGATCTCTTATCATTCATGTCAACCTTTCTCATTACTCATCAACGTCTCGATCTTTCATTGACGCTCCTTGGCGTTCTAATTGACAACGCAAGTATCGACGTCCAAGTACGCTCCAACAAAGGCGGTTACTTCTCAGTCTGCCTCGCAAGGTCCAAAGATCTCCTTGAGGCTCGCTTCCTCAATCGCAACGATGACCTATTGCCAGATGCAAAAACTCTACCAGAACTTGTCGCCGTTAAGATTCCGCGGCCCGATGGTGATGTGAACAGTGCTCGCAGTCGCAAGATGTGGTCATCTATGGCCATGGAGTTGCAGATACTGCGGAACAAGTTTATCAGGAATCATCCCAATATTGTCCAGTTCTTGGGTATCTGCTGGAAATCTGTCAAAGATGGAGTTTTGATGCCCTCATTTGTACTTGAAGCAGCAGAGATTGATCTGGAAAAGTTCTTGGACAATCCTAAAGCCGTCGAGTATCGCAAGGTATTGGGTCTCGCTGTTGATATAGCTACTGGTGTCCGGGCACTACATGACGTTGGAATCATACATGGCGACATAAAACCAGCCAATGTCCTCATCTTCAAGGATCCCCAGCTCACATATGTCGCCAAGATTGCGGATTTTGGATCATCTCTCCTTCGATCAGACATTAAATCCCCCATGAAGCTCCCTTTTGGCTCGGGGTTCTGGCAAGCGCCTGAATGCCGAGATCATCTGGACGGCGATCAACTTGCCAAAGCGGATGTATACTCTGTCGGCCTGGTTCTATGGCGACTACTCGCTGGAGACATGATGCATCTAACACTAGACGCAGTAAAAGATGATGGTTTGACGAGGGATGCATTCTTTGAACAAACGAAACGAAATGATGAGAAGAGGATTCCAGCGCTGGTATATCATTGCCTTATGCGCATGGAAGACATCCTCGGACCAGAGGAGAAAACAGAGCCTTCGAGAAGCATGTATTCGATCCACAAGGTCGTTGACGACATGGCCTCTGTTATCATGATGACATTAATCGAGGCAAAATCTCGTTCCAGTATCAAAGCACTGCTGGAGAACATGCGAATCGTCATGCATCAGTATCTTATATGGGAAGAGTTCCGCGGCTTCTATACCAATGACTTCAAAGAGAATGGGCCTATTAAGATGAACCCACAAGAGCAGGACATATGGCTTCAGCCAGGTAGGGCCCTTAAACTTCCTAGCAAAGAACGGATATTGATCAGACAGGCCTTGACGAACCGACCGAAGACGATATCAAGAGAGTGCTACGTCTAGGAAGGTCGACGGAGTGGCTGAATCAGTCTTTCAGTCGCATTAGACTCGGTGGTTCGGTCTCAGATGTCCCTGGAATGGATCAAATACCTGAGAGTGTTGCCGCTACTCATGTTGCCGAAACTTGGAAGCGATGGTGAGGGCTCACTATGTCTTGGTAGGCTTTGCTAATCCGACTAGGCGAAAGCTCAGGGATCCGAAGCCCAACGAGGCGATCACCCTTCGGCAGGGAGGAGCCGTTCTAGAGGTGCGTGAACCAATGCTCAGCATCTCAAGCATAATCTGATCTTGGTGTTCAGGCGGATTCTTCCATGGGGACACTTAGGGTCTTGCCACCCGAGATCATAAGTAACGTCATGCGAGAGGTGAAGAGAGTCGCGGAAGACCCTAAGGAAGAGACAGTTCGTCGCACAGAAGCAGCATGGCAGTACGCAATGTTCTATCTTCGAACAGTTCAGCTCCACCCCAAAAGCCAAGGCAAAATTGATGTATCCCTTTCACTGCTTCTTCAAGCAGCAGAAGGAGGGCACTTGGGCGCTCGCGGGATTGTCAGCCACCTGTACGACTCCCTGGAGAGGGAGTTCCCGAGGTCGAGGGAAACAGATCTGGCGTGGCTGAGGGATGGTATCTGCAGCGGTAGCGAGACTGCAAAGCGCCGCCTGCAGTCCATGGATCGAGACTTGTATGCCCAAGCAATCGGCCTACTACGTACACGATACTCTGGTCTTGGGCTTGAAACTCCGCCGCAATACTGGGACCAAGAAACGCTGTCGGATGATGAACTATTCCGCGAGACTCGAATTCGTCACAGAATTGGCATGGACGCTAATCAAGAGCAGACTGTACTCCTCTGTGCAACGTCCAATCGTCTTGGGCTCTTGAAACAATTGACGGACCATGGATTTGTCAATGTCAACCATGTGAACGAATGGCAGGAGTCGCCTCTCCTTTGGGCTTCGAGAGCAGGGCACAGAGACGTTGTCTTTCATCTTTTGGATTGTGGTGCTGATCCCTCGGTCGCTAGCAATGAGAGGACTACTCCACTTCATTTTCTCAGCTCTTTTGACGACGGGGATATTCCTGAAGTGTGCCGACGGCTAATTGAGGCTGGTGCAGATCTGGAAGCTCGTTCAAAGGCTGGCCATCGGTATCGACAAGGCTTGGATTCGACGTACGGTGACGTTGATGGAACGCCGTTGACATGGGCCATTGCAGCGAATAACAAAGTCGCTGCCCAGACCTTGGTCACCTCTGGTGCCGATCCGTTTGATCTTCCAGGTCTGGAGATTTCGTATTCTGATACCTTTGGTGGCATGTCACACGTATCCCCCGTCTGGTTCGCTGCGATGAACCATCAATACTACATGCTTGAGATCCTCTTGCGTGACGTAGCTAAAGAGAAGGTAAAGGCTTTCCTCAATACGTACCGACGAAAGTTTGGTTCGAATGAGATGTCAGGACAAGACAACCCTATTATCGCTTGGTGCGTGACATATGCTGCGCAGGGCATAGGGCGAAGAATCCTCTTACATGCTAAACAACACCAAGAAGCATTTACTAAGACCTTTGATATGTTGGTGGACTACGGCGCTGAGATAGACGACGTTCACCGTCTGGCTGTTCAACACGGGCAGCCGTTCGTGCTAGACTATCTTCTTGGTTCTGGCAAGATTCCGAAACCAACACCGCGGAAGTGGATGGAGTTTATTCTGATCGCAGGGGCGACACAAGATTGGATCACATTCGATGTCCTGCTTCGTCACTCGCAAGCAGATGACCTGTCACCAGAACAGTGGCATCTTTACTACGGGTCTTTTAAGGGTTTGCCAAACAACGTCGAGTACCTGGACGTATTCCGAAAACACAGAGATCCCAAGGCGGATTACTACCTTCACTATACCAAAGCCCTCATGAGCGGAAAGTTCACCGTCGCTCGTTGGTTCTACGACACAGGGTTGTGTGACCTTACCCAACAAGTCAACACATCAGACGAGACAATTCTGGGCTTACTCCTCCGTCGCTGTAAATCTTACTCCAACGCTATTCTTCAGCTCGAACAGGTCTTAGAACTGGAACTCCCCGATTCGTGCTTCTGGGATGTATGTAAGATGTCTGACTCGAACTTTACTGCGCTTCATCAAGTTGCATATTTCCCCGAGTATCAGACAAGCAGTACTATGGCCAACACCGCGCTGAGACTGATCGTACAAAAATGGTATGAGCCGGAACATCTCAACGCTCAAGTCGCCGAGGGGGAGTTCAAAGGGAGAACGGCACTTCACATTGCTGCACTGACAGCTAATGTCGGAGCAGTTCGGTACTTACTCCAAGAGGAGGAAGAGTCCCTTGACTTGACGTTATTGGACTGCAACAACTTCAGTATCGTGGACACAGCAGCTTGGGGATTAATGAATCAACAAAACCGCATCAAATTGTGGGATCTTCCGACAGAGTACCACAAGTCTGCTGATATAGATCACTGGAGAAATGTCATGGAGATTCTAGTGCGGCTGTTGAAAGCTGGGGCGAAGCCGAATAAGATTGGTCTTGCTGTGACGAGGACCGAGCAGGAGAAGATCCAGGTTTTTGATCTTGAGAAGTTTAAAGTCTTTACTGTTCCGTTTCGTGAGTCTTGATAAATCATGTATGGGCTTGAGTGTGTTGCTGACTTGTGAGCAGTGTTCTTTGGAGACAAGTTCCCAAAGGAATTGGAAGGGGAGAGGTTCTGGGTTGAGGTGTCGAAGTTGAAGGTTGATCAAACATTTTTTATTGCAAGTCCGGAGAATTTGAGTGATGAAGAGAGGGAGGCTGGGGTTATGACGAGGGTAGCATCTTTTTACTAATAAGAACGGCCAGACTTTTCAATTCTTTGGTCGTCATCCTATTGTATAGAGACACGGTGACAAATTATTATGATCAATTTAAGCAAAGATCACCAAACCTTTACAAAATCATTATGTATTGGACTCGAGATATCTGAAATCATCATAAGGAGATCTCAGATAGCCAGTTTCGCTCATGTCCTGTGATCCGTCTAGGTTGTGGCCACATCGACAACGAATCATGCGGTCGCCATATGATGTGAACACGTCTTGATCCTTTTCTTTTGTTTTCTTTTCTTCGCTTCCTTCCTGGCCCTAAGGTCCGGAAGCCTCATGCCCCCGCTTGTGCGAGGTTGTCACGATTACGAGAACCTACCGAATTATGAAGATGACGTCTCTAGTATCAGAGGTAGACATGCGGAATATAAATTTCGTTTCATATATTGACGAGCGTCTGTATGAGTACCATAGCTTGCAGTGTGGAATCGTTCCCCGTACGCCATCTGAAACGACGAATGCTAGAACGTACTGCCGTTTTCTGAATTACCGGGCGCAGCTCGTGAGGTTATTTTGTGCTGACGCAGAACTACTTTTGTAGGAGAAGTCCCCAGTGCGAATCCAATGACTATCCTCTTCATCTACCAGAAGAATACTTCACCCCTTCTCGGTCAGAGTGACCAGGTGGGCGTCAATGGTGAAACCCTTCACTGTGGTGGCCTGAGAAGCCCGCAACAAACGTAGCTGTTGTTGCCGAAGTGTGCCGGACCCGATCTAATATTTGACGGAAGACAATGTAGGTTGGGTATAGGGGCTGCTAGTGATGGCGCTGGTGCTGTTTGTGGAGTCATTTGTGATGCTGTCTGGGGTTGAGGTGGTCTAGACAATGGGCTGTATTGACGAGGAGATTTTTCTTGATAGTAATGCGTTAGGCAATGAGAGTTTTAGGGCTGCTCTGCTGCATTCGAGCCAATCTCACCGATAGGGTGGTATTTGAAGGCCGTAAACACAAGACCGGTATCGCGAAGAACTTGGCCTTCACTTATATAAAAATGTCAAATATTCGTCCTCATTACATAAAATCATCATAAGTCTTGCCAAATCTTTAGTAAATTACTCTAAAAAGACCCTAAACTTTACTTTCTTATCTGGCAAAGTCTTGACAACCCCCTGATTCAAGAGTCGTGCTGTGGGTTGGGTTATCGATAACAGATCACGATGGTCTCCTTCCTTCCCAATGTCGGATCAGAGGTCTTGCCCATCAATGGGCCTCCTTCCTGTAACATCGAACAGTTCTTTCCCAACCTGCCGTAATGGACCTCTTGACCATCGCGATGAAAATCTTGAACTTGTTCCTCTTCAGCCTCACAACAACCCCAGCAGCAGCAACAACAACAACAAAACAACAGCAGCAGCAGCAGCAGACATGCCTTCTTGGGGTGTCATCTTCGACACCGTGGTGAAGGGGCTCACCATGGCCGTTCACCTGATCACCTTGACCGAAAAGGGGTGGAAGTATGCCCGAAAGTGGCGGGGGGTGAAGAAGGAGGAGGAGAAGGGTAAGAAAGTCTGATATATACATTAATAGTATGCCTACTGACCAGAAACAGAGATTGAGATGGGCCCGGTGGGGTTGAGGGCCGAGATGGAGGGGAGATGGGGGTGTTGAAGGGGCGGGTGGAGAGTTTGGAGGGGCGAGTGGCGACAGTCGATGCAGAGAACAA